>VDFB02051435.1:0-10878 GCA_007258455.2 Sequoia sempervirens
GGTGCTTTGTCTACTAAATCAAAGTTGCCTACAAAGAAGACCATGTTATGGCACCAAAGGCTTGGCAACATTGGAGAGAAGGGTTTGAAAGCCCTAAAAAACAAGAACCTCATTGAGGGTTTGAATGATTGCAATCTAGAGTTTGATTTTTGTGAACATTGTATTTACGGAAAATAGAACCACATTTAGTTTTACTCATCTTCTCATAAGTCTTCATGTATCTTGTATTTGATTCATTCTGATGTATTTGGTCATGTTGATGATTCTTCTATTGGTAAATTAATTTATTATGTTACTTTTATTAATTATTTTAGTAGGAGAACATGGGTATATTTTATAAAGAGTAAATATGAAGTTTTCAATCATTTTAAGGAGTTCAAGGCTATGGTAGAAACTCAAACTAGAAAGAAAATTAAATATTTGAGGATTGAAAATGGTGGTGAGTATTGTTTTGTAGACTTTGATGTATTTTGTACAAATTGCAAGATTAAAAGACAAAAGACAACTACATATTCTTCGCAGTAGAATCGAGTTGCAAAAAGAATGAACAAAATGTTAATGGAGAAGGCTAGGAGCATGTTGAGTGGAGCTCATCTAGAAAAAATAAATTGGGTTGTAGCTATTTCCACTACTTGTTATTTAATAAATAGATCTCCTACATCAGCGCTTGTTGATAAAACACCAATGGAGGCGTGGTCAGGGAAAAAACCTTTGTAGAAGTTGAGAATCCAACCTCACGGATCCTAATGAACACCTGCAAGCAAATAACCTATCACCAAAGGATATCAAGAGACAGAAGAATGGTTCTCTACAAACATGAAGCAAAAATGCACTACCCAAGAAGATTTTCCTGAGAAGATTAATAATTACAAAGTGATCAATCCTTAAGAAAGGAGATCAAAGCCCTAAAGTGATAACCCTAGGAGAGGATTAAATTAGCATGTGACAAGTGTCAAGATCATAATGAATGAGACAAAATGACTAATTTAATAATGCATAAATAAAGATTCCTAAGTTTAGCTTAAGTGAAATAAAGTAAAGGTGACTTAATTAATTAATCAACATGATTAAATTAATCAAGTAAACAACCTATTACTCTAACACCCCCCTTAAGATGAACTTAGGGAGAAGCTAAAAACCTAAAGACAAAATGCATGAAAGCAAAGATGGGTCCCAACAACTAAGGCCATATGAGGTACCCATGTACAAATGTAAAAGATCTCTCACAACTGGAGAAAAGGAGAAAACTTGATGGGAAAAAATCCTCTCCAAAAGAGAGAAATACAAGTGAAGGAATAAGAAGCCTCCAAACAAGAGTGAAGGATGAAGAAGCCTCAAATCAAGAAGAAATTGTCCCAAAAGATAGGAACAAAGGACAAACAAGGAAAAACACCATTAAAGCATGAAGAAGTTGCAAACACTATCATAGAATGACTGTTGAAATGTTGAAATAATGAATGCAAGAGTGTCCATATGGTAAGTTCTCCATCTCACTGAAATGCATGGGTAACCAGCCGCTACATCCACCTAGTACATAGGAAAAAATATTGTATACATAGCTCACTCCAACACGAAACAAAAGAAGCATTAACACCAATAGTAGAAACCCCCCCATAATACTGACAAGGGAGAGGTAGATAGGTACACTAAAACTAAATTCCTAAAAGTAGTGCATGAAGAGGAACCAAGAGCATCTGAAGGTGCAATCATGAAAGTACAAGCAGATTTAAAGGATGTAAAATAAAAGTCACATATGCATGAGAAAGGTATGAAGGCAAACAAAGGAAAACATCAACCCCCATGGCACTTTATATCATAGTGTGAGTACAACAAGGCACAAAGTGATGTGCAATAATCCCAATAACACATACAAAATTGAGACACTTTATCTCAATGCATTTACAGATGATAAATACATGCAATGTGAGCCTATATGGTCCAAAAAAGGACAACAGCTGAGAAGAAATATTTCTGGAAAAGACCAAAAATAAAATCTAGAAACCACCAACACTACTGTGAAGAGCTTGGAAACAAATTTTCGATGATATCTCGTTTGCCCATTTTTGACATTGTATGCAAAAGTTACGTTGAAAACACTAAAGGCAACCTTAGAAAAGAAGATATAACTTTTACTGGAAATAACAAGGACCTAAGGAAAAACCTCCAAAAAGTACCTACACCACTGGAAATTACTCTGAATCCTCTTTCCAACAATATCTCGTTTTCTCGATTTCAACACCGTGGGAAAAAGTCATGGCCTCTAGAAGAAAACAACTCCCAAAGTGCAAAAGCCACAGTCTGCGGCATTAAATTTGGTAGCCAAACAATTTTCACAGCAAAATTGAGAACTTATATTTGACGGCCAAATGGTCGTCAGCACATTTGCACAATTGGACTTATTTCAAAAAAAATGTTTTTAAAAAAATAACAATAATAAAATACATGAATAATTTTTTTGTAAAAACATTAATAAAAAAGGGGCATAGGTACACTGTGCAGGTACAGACCTACACAGTACCCTACGAATGTACGGACTTGCATAGTACCCTACGCAGGTATGGACCTGCACAGTACCCCGCTTAGGTATGCAGTACCTAGGTAGGTACATTCCCTTACTATGACTTTTTTAAAACAAAATTTATTTATTTATTAAAGCAAAGCTTTTAAAATTTGTTTTTTAAAGCTTAAAAAACACAATTTTTTACAATTTAAAAAAATTGCATGAATATTGTTTTTTGCATAAAAAAATAATGAAGTTTTTTTTTAATAAAATTTTACCTCATGATGCGTGCAGGAGGTCGTACGGCCCCTGCCAGGTAAAAAAATTTGCCCCAAGGTGACCTGCTCCAAAATTGACAAATTATATATAGAAATAGGGGTTTTTGGGCCTTTTGAGCATAATGGTGAGGTCTGTTTAGGCTCAAAATTCTCCAAAAAATTAGGAACCCCCTGAATCTGGCAAAAAAACCCTTTCTTCAAACCCTCACAGATCTGACAAATGGAAGCCAATTTTGACAAAACAAAGATCAATCATGACTATTCAAACAACTTTGGATTCAATGGAGAGGTCTGATTTGACCCTGGATGGATTGGAAAACTGCTTCAAGGCATGATCTCACAAAAGAGGAACAAGAAGCTTGCAGATCTAGAGCTCTTATACCATGTAGAAGTTGAGAATCAAACCTCACAGATCCCAATGAACACCTACAAGCAAATAACCTATCACCAAATGAGATCAAGAGACACAAGAATGGTGCTTTGCAAACATGAAGCAAAAATGCATTACCTGAGAAGATTAATAATTACAAAGTGATCAATCCTTAAGAAAGGAGATCAAATGCCTAAAGTGAGAACCCTAGGAGAGGATTAAATTAGCATGCAACAAGTGTCAAGATCATAATGAATGAGACAACATGACTAATTTAATAATGCATAAATAAAGATTCCTAAGTTTAGGTTAAGTGAAATAAAGTAAAGTTGACTTAATTAATTAATCAACATGATTACATTAATCAAGTAAACAACCTATTACCCTAACAACCTTCACTTAGACATCTGAGAGTTTTTGGTTGTGAGGTATATGCACATGTGCCTAAGGAGAAGAGAAAAAAATTGGATTCTAAGGCTGTCAAATGTATCTTCATTGGCTACAACTATGGTGTGAAAGGATCATACAAGCTTTGGGACCTTGTTGCACAAAAAGTAATTTATTCTAGAAGTGTTATTTTTAGAGAGACCAAATCTTCTCCTCTTAATTTTCAGCTAGAACAACATAAAGAAATTGAATAGAAAAAAGATGTGGTTCAAATTCTTTCTACACCTAAGGAAGTTGAATTGATAGCCCAAAATAGACAAGAAGTTGAGAACTCATTAAGCTCTGAATCTTTAGAAGAGGAGGAAATAGTAGAAGAACCTCCACCTCAACTTGTTCGAAGGTCTACAAGGCAAAGGAAACCGCCTCAAAGGTATGGGTATTCACCTGATGATCGAAAGTGTATATTTTCTTTGTGTACTAACGTTGTTGAACCAAGATCTGTGCAAGAAGCTTTGGGTACGAATGATGCAGAGTCCCAGAAAATAGCCATGGTTGAAGAGATGGCATCTCTTAAAAAGAATGATACATGGGACCTTGTACCATTTCCCGAAGGTCAAAAACCTGTTGGATGTAAATGGGTGTTTAAGAAAAATATTGGTTTAGATTGAAATGTTGAAAATTATAAGGCACGGTTGGTTGCAAAGGGATACTCTTAGGTTGAGGGTATTGATTAAAGTGAGATTTTTTCTCCTATTGCTAAAACGACATCCATTCGGTTTATGTTATATATTGCAGAAACTTATGATTTAGAGTTGGAACAAATGGATGTACAAACGGTGTTCCTTCATGGTGATTTGGAGGAAGAGATTTATATGACATAGCCAGAGCACTACGTGGTAAAAGGTAAAAGCAAGTTGGTTTGTAAGTTAAAGAAATCTCTATATGGCCTGAAACAAAGTCCTAGGATGTGGTACTAAAATTTTGATACATATGTGTTGAGTTTGGGATTTGTGTAGTCTAAATCTAATAACTATGTATATTTTAAATCTGATGGTGATTATTTCTTGGTAATTTCTTTATATGTTGATGACATGTTGTTTACTGGGAAAGGCAAAGGTTTGATTGCAAAATTGCAATCTCAACTCTCTGTGAAATTTGAAATGAAAGATCATGGTGCAACAAAATGCATACTTGGGATGGAGATCAAAAGAGATTGTGAGAACAGAAAGCTATGGCTTAGCCAAAGTAAGTATGTTCTATTTTGCAAAGGTTCAACATGCAGGATTGTAAACTACTTTGTGTTCTTGTTGCATTGGGAATGAAGCTCTCTATTTCACAATGTCCTACATCCCCATCAGAGATGGAGGACATGAGAAAAGTTCCTTACCAGAGTATAGTCAGAAGCTTAATGTATGCTATGGCCTGTACAAGACCAGACATTTCCCAAGCAGTGGGAGTTCTTTCTCATTTTATGTCTAATCCTGGGAAAGTGCATCGGGATGCAATTAAGAGGGTATTTAGATATTTTTTGGGGTACATCAGAGTACTCTATATGTTTTCATGGTACAATAGATCAGCATTCCCTAAGTATTCATTGTTTTGTGGATTGAGTTTGGGCTAGTGATGTTGATAGCAGAAGATCCACCGTTGCATATGTGTTTACTCTTAATGGTTGTGCAATCAGTTGGATGAGAAAGCAAAAGGTTGTGGTCACTTTCTCCACTATTGAGGCTAAGTACATGGAAGCTACTCATGTCTGTAAAGAATCCATTTGGCTAAATTGTTTGTGTTCAGATATTGGATTGAAACAAAAAGTAGTTAGAGTCTATTGTGACAGTTAGATTGCAATCTCCCTTGCGAAGAACCTGACTTTTCATGCCAAGACCAAACACATTGATGTTTAGTATCACTTTGTTAGAGATATGGTTGAGGATGGCAGGGTGAAGTTGGAAAAGGTAGAGACTATGGTGAATGTTGTAGATGCATTAACAAAGCCTGTGAGCACAAAGAATTTTAGATGGTGTTTTGAATTAATGGTCCTTTCAACCCCCAACAATTAACTACATATTTTCTATTAGATCATGCAAGGTGTTCGACAAGTGGGAGAATGATAGGAATAAAGTGTTTTAAAACAAAAGGATAAAAACAAAAAAAGAAAAGAAAGTGTCTCAACCTTGCATGGAAATAAAAATAAAGCAAGCCAAGAATAGAATATTTTGTGATAGGTGAAAAGCAGCTATTTTGAGAAGTATCTTTTATATGGAGATAGAGGTAAGTTTGCTATGATTTTTTTTTATTTTTTATTTTCTAATTTAAGAAATGCTTTATCTCTAGAATATTCTCATATTGAATGTAATACTATATATTGGTACTTTGAGATAGTCATTTTTGAGAGAGAGAAAGGTGCATGTTAGTTTGCAAGTCTGTATGCTATCAGAATGCTGCTAAAATTCCTCTTAATTGAGTTGAGGTGAAGAATTTTGTAAGAACTTGCATTGCAAGTGTGTTGTAATCTGTTTCAAGATTTGATAATACATTGTGTAGGTTTTGGAGTGTGGATTTTTCCTCCTGAAAGGGTTTTCCCCACGTAAATCACTAAGTTATGGTTTTATTATTTATAGTATCATGTGTTTCTTGAAATCTTTGTAATATTTTATTTGAAATTTTCATAACCCTCTTCTCAAGGTTAGCATAGGAAGTGTTTCTGCACACCTTTTCTTTCTTACAGGATGTGCCTCTTCTAGACATATTTGTACTCTTGTAAATTATTTTTCTATAATTAATATAATGCATTTTCTCAATAATAAAAAATATACCTTTCTTCCATTATACCCCTTTTAACTTTTCAAATTAGAATTCTTTTAAAAATATTACCTACATATAAAAATATAAATCAGTGATACAAACTTCTCTGTATCAAATTAAAATTAAAAAAACCCATGTAAGTGAATATTGTAGATTGTTTCTCTATGCAACTATTTACTTCTTGTTTTTCTTGGCTACCAATTTTATTTGTTGGTTTGCTTGTTGTTTGATGTTGGATTGTATGTTTTCCTTTTCCTGTCTTCCAATTATAAAAAGAAAGTATGCAAGTGAATATTAGTGTAGGGGATTGTTGAAGGTTGTCATATCTAATAGTGACAGTTAAGAATGAGGCTCAAAGAAACATGTTGCATGTACGTATAAATTTATAAATTAATAATCATTTAATTAAGTTAAAATTGTTCCAATAAATTCAAATGCATCAATAATGAGATTTATGGTCTCTCAAAATCAAATCAACTCATTATTGATCACTATATTTTATTAACTAGCATACATATATATATATATATATATATATATATATATATATATATATATATATATATATATAATATGTCAAGAGTTATCATTCTCTAATTTTATTTTTTGATTGATTTATCTTTGTGATCAAATCTTTGATTTCTCTTTACGATCAAAAATATTATTTATTTATTTATTTTTTCTTTTAGTTTATGCAAATATTTGAATTATTTTATTTATTTATTTGTTTGTTTGTTCTTTTTGTTTCATCAAATCTCTTTTATTTGATTTGGTGTAAAGATAAACTATCAACCTTTGCCTACATCTGCAACAAGTATTTTTATTTTCCTTATGTCTATTTGGAAGATCTTGAGTACCTATATCTGCACTCTTGGCTTTGAATGATGAGTTTTATTTTATCTTGTTTACAAGGGGAAAATTCCCATTGTTAACTATTACCAATCTAAAAAGATGTTGAATCATTTGGAATTACTATTACTATTAATATTTTTTTGAGGCAAGTGTTCCTATTTGTCTATGTTTCTCTCCTTTCATAAGCACAAGATAGAGGTATTATATTAACTTCAATTTTTCTATATGTAAAAAAGAACTTAATTTAATTGTACAACTTGTACACTTGGATATAGTCTATTTCCTTGCAAAATATAAGATCATTTGTGACTAAGAAGCATGCATAACCTTACTTCTAATTGCTTCTAAATCTCAACTTTTATTTCTCTATTGTATTCTCATCACGTTCTTAATCCACTTTTAAATACATCCAAATATTTAGTTTTACTATTTTT
This sequence comes from Sequoia sempervirens, assembly GCA_007258455.2. Classification (NCBI taxonomy): domain Eukaryota; kingdom Viridiplantae; phylum Streptophyta; class Pinopsida; order Cupressales; family Cupressaceae; genus Sequoia; species Sequoia sempervirens. The sequence continues at coordinate 7,627 of VDFB02051435.1, forward strand.
TTTCCCTTATTATAATTCGTAAATTGTTTAATCCTATCTCATAACTTCTATTTTTAAATGTCTACATTCAAACATAATTTTATATTTTTATTGTACTTATGTCACTACAATCCAAAGAGAAAAGTGTGAAAAGCAACAGGGATAGCATGTAGAGGAAAATAAAGTACCTAATTCATGGCTCTTATAAACAACAATTTGAAAACTACCACAATTGAAAAACTATACAAACAAAATGATGGAATTTGTAGCAAGCTAAGAAATTCCATATCAACCATGAAAATGGTCATCTCCAAGTTTCTCTCGATAATTATCTCATGGTTTTACAAGGCCAAGAAGCTTGTCATATTAAATCTTGCTTTCAAGAAAATTTTTATGTAGCTAGGCCAACTAGAGTACCCTAAATTGCAGGTCAAAATTGTAGCTTTGAGCCTTTAATAAGACACATCTTACCCCCTATCGCCATGCTGCTACTTAACTCAATTATCTACTTAAAATTAAGTAGTTAAGTGTCCCCATGTAAAAATTTTATCAATGAAATTTGGATAATTTGGAATCTTATCCTATTTTCCTAAACCAACAACTGCTTAAAATTTTTCAATAGACTTTGCAAAACTTGGGGGGCTAGAAATAACCAGTAGCTACAAATTAAAAAAAATGAAATCTGACACTACATAGTAATTTCCCTCCTTTTTTAATAATATTTCATTTTTTCCCTCCTAATTTATCCTTCCCGCGCAAAATATTATTTACATGTTGTGTGCTCAAATCATTGTTGTCGATGCTCTTCATTTGAATACAGTTTTCTCTTAGAATAATTTTCGGAAGGATACAAGTTTCTGAAGGATATGTTATATACAAATTAATCAAGGTATGTTATTTAACCAACATTGCAGTTTTTTTTTTGACAATCTTTTCAAACTGTAGACTCTATATAGATCTGTATTCTTCAATGTTTGTCCTCTTTCAATCGTAATTTTCACTTTTTTATTTATTTTAGTTATTATACGACAGTTAATTTCTCCTTTGAGCCCTTTCATCTGATTGTGTTCAAACATAAAAAATTTAGATGTGTGTGTATTTTTAGAACATTATCATGCCTTAGGCCGATTGGAGATATAAGTCAAACATGGTAAAAATATTTATCATCTCCTTTTTTAAAAATTGGAAAATTTTGGACATCACAAAGCCTAGTCCAATTATGGATACAAAGCGAATAAAATTACAATCTTTCTCTTATCTTGTTCTTTTATTTTTTCTCAAATTATTAAATCTATGACATCACTAAGCCTTGGTTTATTTGGGATACCATCACAAACCAAACATGATTATTCATGCTCTCAAAGACAACAAAGAAACTTCAAGATGGTAGTCAAGCACCAGATGCCCTAGGGTAAGTGCACCAAGATGGTTCCCAGAAAGGGGGCTTAAGTGGCCACTTTTTTTTTTGAAATCAGGAAATACTAACCTTGGACGTGAAATTGAGGATAGCTACACGGGTATGTGCAGGATCATGATGGGCCAAAAAGTGGCAATATGATGGGTATGTGAGTACATTGACTATTTTAAAATTGATGAAACAAAAACTATTTTTAAAAGGAGATTATCCAACTTTCCACCCGATATAAATTATGTTTTACTTTGAATTTAATAAGTAATTATTATTCATTTTTCTATTCAAAATTACGACTAAAAGTCTTGATTGATAGGCTGATTGAGAAAAACATCTATAGCTTTTCAAGCGGTGTCACATTTTTTGAATCCAAAATATGCATCACATTGTATGCTTGCATACTATAGGATAAAGAAAATTAAGATTTTAGCATGAGAAACGACCAAGTTAAGGTGGTTAGACATATATAGACTTTTATAATTTAAAAAAAATTGTAATAAAAATTCATAATTAATTATTTACTTGGAAAAAAAAAATTACAAAAATAATATGTATGGATAACATCAGGGGCATGAAAGGTCACTACTTATATCTAAAATCTTATAAAAAATATTACATCATTTTATTGTGGTTAGAGATTGGTCAGAGACCAGGACACCTACTTCTTATTTTTTCTCCTAAAAATTTAGAAATTACCAGCTTGCATTGAAATTTCAAATTTTTCACAAATAGATTTTTTGATTTTTTAAACAAACCTAGTAGTTTAGAGACTACATTCAATTTGCTACAGATTCAATTCTTATATATTTTTGAAATAATATAGATAACTTATTCAAAATTTTATGTCAAGCTACCTAACTCTGTTTTTTTTGAATTTTTTGCCACTTAAGGGCCTTTTTTTTCCATGATGATTATGTACATACCCACACTCAAAATTTTGAGATGGAACAAAAACAAGGATCAAATTGCTCCGAGTCTACTTTCTAAACTACTAATTTATTTTGAAAATGGTTGAGATTAAGAGGTTCAAAAGAGGGATGTACACAATTTTTTGTTGTTTTTGTCAAAAAGACATAACATAGAAACTCTTATATGACCCTAGCATGATGAAATTTTTTGTAGTATTTTTAAAATCATTATGGTCAGAAGTTAGCTAACAATATCTAGTTGATGCATGATTTTTTTGATAATTTTTTAATGAATATTTGATTTTTTACTAACTTTCTAAGTGGGCACTTCCTAAAAAGTAGAATTTTGGTCGTGCTCCCCCTACAAATTTTGGAAAGTAATAGATTTTCTTTTATTTTATTTTTAAAAAAATTGTAGAATGGAGTCTAGTTTCTAAAAATGTAATTTATTTGAAATTTTGATGAAAGGTTAATTTATAACGAAAAAAACACCAAACATTGCTTTTCGACAAAATAATAGACATACAAACAAAAGAAATTATGGATGGAAGGCTTAACATTGTCAGAAAGTGAAAAAAATTACATTGTTAGAAAGTTAAGAGAGAACCTAACATTACCCATGTGTTTTATTTTGTCGATATTGAACCAGATGCAATCTTGACGATGAGCATGAACCTAATTATGTGAAAAATTATAGAATTTGCAAAAACATGTCTCTGGTCATTGGGAATGCCCTCCAAGCCTTTGGGTTGGTATTCCAAGGAAAATACCAAAGCTAAGGCTCAGATATTTTGAAAGAAAAATATAATGCAAGCACATTATGTGTTAGTTTTGACTTATTTGCTTCTCCTGGGAACATGTCTAGCAACACATAATGCACTCGCGTTATGTCTTCCTTTAGTTAAATGCCACTTTATTCAATGTTTTTTGATATGCTTGTATGTGTATGTATGT
>VDFB02051436.1:0-95435 GCA_007258455.2 Sequoia sempervirens
ATCATTGGGACATGCATCTATTGCTTTATACTCCATTCCAACATCTTTCAGAATGCCAGATAAATCTCGGTATGAGTGAGGTAAAATATTTGATGGTGGTAACAAAAATTCACCAATCAATCTACAACAAAAAAATAATTTGTTAATATAAAGAATATTAATGGTACATATTTCATCCTTTATTTACTAGTGATGAAATAACAATAATTAAAATAGATGAAAAAAGATGACATATATGACACACCTTAACATCCATGAGATTGCTTTGTTGGATAAACCATTCATAACCTTCAAGTTCACCAGCAACAATACAGCAGAGAGAAGAGTTGTCTGGGATCCTTCATAAAGGGGCTTGTATGCCTTCTCAAGTACAGGTAAATCATGAACATCATCAAAGTCATCTCAATCATCATGATTATTTGTGCCACTAAATGTGTCATGGATCAATGTATTTGTGCCATCATCTTCAACTGTGTTTTTTGGCACATGATCATCTTCTTCCATAGGATCATTAACTTCATCTTCAATATTCACAACTCCATGTTCCTCCACTTTCAAAACCACATTGTCCGAGCCATGATAATCCATATCATGTGCCCTAGGGCACCCCACCTTTATAATAATGATAGACACAAATAAACCATGATCATGATCAAGTGATTTTTTATATATATGAAAAATGTTAAAATGATATAAATATTTACAAATTCAATCAATATAAACACATATAATGAACAAATTATCAATGGACGATAATCATGCCCCCCTTCAATGTGACCATGTTGCCTACAATGTTTCTCAGTTGTTGTGATGAAAAGTATTCTCGCCTTTAAGCCCTTGCAATTATTGCAAGGACAATAACATTTCTCATCACCCTTTCTTTTCAATCTAGCCCACATTCTAGCAACTGTCTCTTCATTTTGTTTTGGACTAATATTATCTAACATGATTTTTCTTTACCAAGCTTGAATGTTTAGATCTTCAAAAAATATCAAACTCACACTCCAATAATTTTTAATCATAGATAGGTAAAAAAATCTAATAATTCTAATACTTTACACCCAAAAAAATTGGCATTCAACCACCCCTGCAAAAGAGAAGATAGCCTGAAGTTAATGACCCCAAAAAACACTTTAAAATGGTAATTCCAAAACTTATTAAATTCTGATTTTACTATGATTTCCAACCATTAGACTCCTAAAATTAGAATATTGAACTTGCACAACAAAATCTGGAAATGAAATTCTCAAAATGCACAAGTCTAAAAATGAAATCTGATGAGATGTTGCTTTAAAATATGATTTTCAAACTTGGAAGTACAAATTTGACTTCACAAATGAATTCTGGAAAAAGAAAAGGACCACCCTCAACCTGGCGATATCTTCTTGAATTTTTTCTAATTTTTCCCAAAAAAATCATCTTTAGTTCTCCACAAACTGTCACGAGTAGAAAAAATTTGCAAGTAGAGAAAATTCGCAAGTATAGCAAAACGTTGTCGCAATAAATAGGCGAACTCACTTTTATTTATGTCAACCATAAATTCATTTTTTTCTGATTTTGAATGTTCGTCAAAATTTCGACGAGACTATGCGTTGAAATTTTGACGAAACCCAAGTTCTTTGAAATTTAGACGAACGTTGGGGATAAAATTTTAAAAAATTGAAAATTACACATCAAATCCCAACAATACATCAAATTATACATCTTTCGTCAAAATAAATCGTCGAATTTTGCAGTCAAATGAGTTAGTGATACCCTTCATACTAATCTTAGAATTGTGTTGTTTGAACTGTCTTCTTCGTGCGAAACTAGTGTATGTCTTACTAGTTGAGTCATCCTTGGCCTTTTGCTTGATGTTTGATGTGTTTTTGTCCTTTTCCATAGCTATTTTTATCCAAGTTAGGTCTAGGTTTGCTAACAAGGGCAATTTTTCCCCAAGATAGGCATCCCTAACCCTAAAATGGGTGATTTTACTTGTTGTTTCAGTCATTTTTGGTCATTTTTAGCCATTCTCGTCCATTCTCTAGAATAGATGACCTTGCCCCTAAGTTGGGCGACCTTGTCTTCAACAAGGGAAAACTTGACCTCCAGCTAAGTGTCCCTGACCCTAAAACGAGTGATTTTGTTTGTTGTTTCAATCGTTTTGTCAGTCATTTTCAGTTGTTCTCGATCATTCTCCAAAATAGGCGACCTTGCCCATAAGTTGGGCAACCTTTCCCTCAATAGGGGCAATTCTGCCCCAAGATAGGTGTTTTTTACCCTAAAACAGATGATTTTCTTATTGTTTCGGTTGTTTTGTTAGTCATTTTCAGTCGTTCTTTCCTATTCTCCAGAATAGGCAACCTTTCCCCTAAGTTGGGTGACCTTTCCCTCAATAGGGGTGAACCTAACCTCTTGATAGGCATCCCTGACACTAAAATGAGTGACTTTGCTTGTTGTTTTAGTTATTTTTTCAGTTGTTCTCAATCATTTTTATTCGTTCTCACCCATTCTTGAGAATAGGCCACCTTGCCCTTAATTTGGCTAACCTTTCCCTCAACAGGGGCGATTTTACCCCAAGATAGGCATTTTTTACCCTAAAATGAGTGATTTTGCTTGTTGTTTCAGTCATTTTGTCAATCATTTTTATTCGTTCTCGCCCGTTCTCCAAAATAGCCAACCTTTCCCCTAAGTTGAGTGAACTTTCCCTCAATAGGGGTGAACCTAACCTCCAGATAGGTGTCCCTTACCCTAAAACAGGTGATTTTGCTTGTTGTTTCAGCCATTTTGTTAGTCGTTCTTAGTCATTTTTAGTCATTCTTTCCCATTCTCTAGAATAGGTCACTTTGCGCCTAAGTTGGGTGACCGTTCCCTCAACAGGGGCGATTCTACCCCAAGATAGGCATTTTTTACCCTAAAACGAGCGATTTTGCTTATTGTTTCAGTTGTTTTGTCAGTCATTTTAGGTTGTTCTCGCCCATTCTCTAGAATAGGTGACTTTTTCCCTAACTTGCATGACCTTTCCCTCAATAGTGTTGAACCTGACCTCCAAATAGGCATTTGTGACCCTAAAACGGGCAATTCTGCTTATTTTTTGTCATTTTGTCAATTGTTTTTGGTTGTTTTCAGTCGTTCTCACCCATTCTCCAGAATAGGAAACCTTTCCCCTAAGTTAGGTGACCTTTCCCTCAACAGGGGTGATTCTACCCAAAGATAGGCATTTCTAACCCTAAAATGGGTGATTTTGCTTGTTGTCTGAGTTGTTTTGCCAGTCATCTTCAGTTATTTTCAATCATTTTTGCCCATTTTCTAGAACAAGCAAAATTGTCACCTTTCTGAGTGAGTCTACCATCATTTGGGTGAATTTTCTCCCTAAACAACCAATCTCATCCTCCGTTCAATGAATCCGTTCATCCGTTCAGTTAGTTTGTTCATCTATTCAGTTAGTTCGTTCATCTGTTCAACAAGTCTATTTCCTCGAGTCTAATTTCCCATTCGTCAAGTCCACTTCCCCGGGCAGCGAGTCTGTTTCCCCCTTTTCCTCAATTTTTGTCCCTCTAGACTTCGTTTATGAGGTTTTATCCAAGCTGGCATAGGTGTATGATCCTGATCGTCATCGTCCACAGCTAATTCAAATTTTTATCCATCCTAAATCAATTATCATCTTTGACCCAATCAATTTGCTTCCATCTTGAAGTAGATTCGCTATCGTAATCATCCTTTTGTAGTTTAACCCGATCATTAGCACCTTATGTCATCTATGTCAAATCTCTGAACTTGGTTTAGAATCCCTTTCATCATCCTATCTGATCCATCATTCAATCTTATCAATTGTTTCATCAATCGATCTTATCCAATCTCATCCAACTATTACCAGATTTTCACCTACAGGCTCAATCAGGAAGAGCCATCTATGTTACATTCAGCTATACAAATGAAACAACTTTACAAGATTACAAGAACGCAAAATTATTACATTCATACAAGTGAATGAAACATAAAAGATTTTACAATCTTTTTGAAACTGTAATCTTAATTGAATATAATTAGATACATGTGTCTCACATAGCAAGCCGTGAGACTAACTTTTCCTTGATAAAAATAAAGACAAATTAATACATGAATAAATAAAGGAAAATAAATGTGCATGTAAGAGGGATGACCAGTCATTGTCTGAATGACTGGTTAGTGCTTGTCTCGCTTCAGTGTTGTCCTTGTTTCTTATCCTTCCTAATTTCCTTGTGCTCCTATTTTTGCAGTAGTCAAGCAATGTATTAGAGTTGTACTCTAAGCAATGAAGGGTCATAACCATACACGATCATTTATATCATCTACCTATGCATGTATTAACTTATCTCCATGTGTATTAAAGAGCAATGAATGCCTTAGGTGTCTAGGAAAATCATCTGATCAACATACACACAAAAGACATGCATTTCACTTTCTAATATGTTTGCTTCATGTGTAGCAATAGGTGCAATCATTTATCAGATTAAAAAAAATGAGTGGGGATAAATGTGGCTCCTATGAGGGTTGAGCCCAGCTCATTATTTATGCACAAATTTTAAAGTACGCTTCAGTGCATTCAATCCAGATTGCTATGTTTAAAATCTACAATAGCAACTTTTGAAATGTAGATTGCAATTATAATGTCACTGACAGATACTTGCTTGTTGAAGCAGTGGAAAAGCATAAAATAACATGATCATTCAACAGGTATCCTAATAGCATGAAACATTGGAGAACTCTATTTTGCAAGTAAAGCAATATGTTATGGAAGCATAATATCATGAAGGCCTATGCATGATATAGGGTTACAAATCAAGAAAGTGAAACAATCATGAATCAAGATATGCATTGTTGAATATCAAATGACAGAGCACAAGAATTATTCAGCAAGTACAGTGATAATCATGATATTTTATGCCATAAAACAAACATAATGATCCTTCATTTGTGAAAGCACAATTGCTTTTCTGTTTAAAAGAAAAAATTACATATTGCAAGCCATATGTTAAGGATAGTTACTATATAATCATAATGGGAATGAGTTCAGGCATATGTTGTTTTGGAAGGATATTGTAAAAGGTACAATTCTCTAAAAGACATTTTTTACAGTAAAGAGGTGAATACATGGCAAGCATGCACAAGAAGTGGAATCACCATCATAGCTATGCAAAGGGTAATGTATTACAGGAGTATAAGGTCAGTCCATGGATTAATAGTAGCAATATGATCTTCTACAATGCATGATAATTTATGAAGAAACACAAATTTTATTTTTATGATCAGCATTGAATAGAAAGTAAAAGTCTAAGATAATGAAGATTTGGAGTTTCAAGAAGGTCAGCAATGAGTACATTACAATATCCATTATCAGACACCAATATCAAAAAGGTTTCAGAATGATAAAGTGTTACAGAAAAAGCTAGGAAGTGAGCTCATAGCCTATGGTATTCTTAAAGGAATTAAACAAAATATATAAAGCTTTTATGCAGGTTTTATCCGCGCTATGCAAAGGCAATGAATCATTTTACAAATCATATTCTGTATATAATGATTTTTTTTAACAGAATGAAGAACACAAAATGGGGAAAGCAATACCCATATGGCCGAATACAAAGTTTCAGAAATGAGAAGATGAAGAAGACATAGTTGTGGCCAGGAATAAACAATGAAGAAAACCCAGATGCCTTATAGAACCATTCATAGATGCCTATGAAATAACAAAGTATTTGAACCTCAGAACATCAATATGGCCGCAATTCAATTACAGAAAATAAGAAATCCTTGAGAGTTTTCTTGAGTCATGATAAACCTGTTTAGGGTAATGTTCATACACCTATAGCATGAAATATGGTTATAGCCATGAAAGAGAAAGATAGATCATAAAAATTCTTATAGAGAAAGTTCAAGCCATAGGCAATCTTAAACCCTCGACCCAAAAAATGGGTTTTGAATCATGCAAAAAAATAAGAATACCCAGGAGAGCCTACTATGCAAGTTCCATAGTTTCCAGGTGGCCATAATAGAAGACCCAAAAAAAAACAAGAAAAACCCATGATTTTTGTGTTGGGTTTTGTGGATGAATTCAAAGGGGTTCAATTTTTTCCAAAACCCATCACCTATTCAATCTATGAATTATGAGTGTGAAACTCAAAATGGAAATATAAAGGTCGCAGCCTAGAAAGATATAGAAAAATACCCAAATTTTCTAAAGAAGTTTTCATTCTATTGCATAAACCAAGCTTGAAATGAACTTATATTCCCAAAAATGGAAAGAAAAATGCATAAAATTTTGTGCAGGGAGCTCACTTGAGCTATTTCAATCAATCTTACACATAATACAATTGAGAATGTCATTGTTGTGCTCCAAGAAAAAGCCACAGTTGAGCTCTGTCTCAAAACTCTTATGGCAGCGCGGCCAAGTAAAATGGAGTTTGTAGAAAAGAAAATCATTCAGAATGGAGGAGAATATAGAATACTCTGGTCTGAGAGACCTTTAAATCATAAATATTTGTTTTTCAGAATTACTTACCAGTTTGTTTTTGAAGAAGAATCAACAGCTTATATATGTGAAATTCTTCTATAAGTTGCAAAGTCCACAGTGAAAGCATCTAGTAGAGTTCCTCAAACCTTCATGGTGTTGGCTTTAGTTTCTTCCTAAGGTTTCGGTGTAAAATGAATGAATGTTCTTTCATTTTTGCCTTTTATTTTAGGGTTTCTCACTACCCTAATATGCTGACAAGAGAGACATGGCATTTTTTTTCATTTTTATCAAAAAATCAAATGCAACTATTATATGCCCAATGGCCTCAAGGTAAACTTTCATGCCTTAGGTATTGTGATGCCTTGTGATATTTTACAAGCCTTATAAATATTGCATTGTCACCTAAATATTTGCAAGTCTTGTGACATGTAGATGTCATCTATACCTTTGTGCATGCCTTTGTAATTTTGACTCATTTTTATGTGTTGACCACTATAATGGTCGAAGTATGGAGAAATTTTGCATGAATATTGTTATTATTAAATGCAAAAAGAATGACTTGGTTGATTGAGGAAACACAAAGATATACCTTCATTTATGCTTTTGCAAGCATCTAGGGTTGTTTGAAGTAGTTACCAACATGTTCCAAGATAATAGGAGCCTTTATTTTTGCTTTTTGGAGAAAATGAGAGCTTTTGGGGGTTTGTTTGATGTTTTATTATATTTGACATAGTCAAGCATGACTTTTTCAAACATTATGAGCTTTTCTGGAGATGGATTTTGTTGCTAAATCTTAGGGTTTTGAAGGCATATGAGTTCATGAAGGTTCTAGAACCTATTTTGGTGGAGCTTGGCTACTTAGCCACATTTTTTAACTCATTTGATAGTTAGTTCTTAATATGTAGATAGAGATTTTGTGACTTTGGGAGTCCCTTGTCATACTTTTGCAAGTTTTGTAACTCATTTGGAGCATGATATACATAATTTACCTTGGTTACCATTGATGATTCAATTTTCCCTCTTGTTCTTTCAAAATATTGTGAAATTTTGGGTGATTGATCAAGTTACTTTGTGAAATTTTTCTATTTCCTTATAGCTTTGTCTCATGTTTGCATGCCTTTATTTGCAAAAGTAGTATTATGCAGGTTACAAATTGTGTTTACAGAATTGCATATGAAGTTTTAATTTGTGAAAATTACTTTTCCTTCTTGAAAGTGTGTGCAAGTCAAACCTATTTGTGAAATACTTACGCATAATCTACACAAACTTGTTGTGCAATCTCATATCCATCATCAATATTCAAGTGTAATCTCATTGTCTCATAGCTCTTGTCAATTTGGTGTATCACCCAGTTTATTTCATATTTTCAATATTCTTCATTTTATGCAACCATATCCTTACCCTTTTTGCATCAAGTTAATAGTTTAGGTGATATTACTAGCTAGGAAGTTGGCCTTATCTGAAGGTTCATTTCAACTTTAGGTGACCCATAGCCTTGAAATGATCCCATGTTTCTCCAGAAAGCTTAGTTTCATAACTTTGCATAGGGTGCATTTCTAGAAGATAACACCAACCACATCCCTACCCAATCACCCAATCAATCTACTTCCTTCTTGAGGTAGATTTGGGGTTGTAATCATCCTATGGTAATCCAATCCCATCGAACCTCTGAACCTGGTGTAGAATCAATCCCATCACATCATCCAAACATCCTAATCTGAGCTTCAACCCAATCTGAATATGAACTTTCACCCAATCCTAATCTGAGCTTTAATCTAATCCCAATCTGAGCTTAACTTAAATCCCAATCTGAGCTTTAGTCCATCTACATCCAAGATCTTCTAATATCGAAATGAATCTTAAGATCCATTCCTCCATCTTCTTCCAATCCATCCCATTTATCCTTTCATTGCCTTTTCTTTCATTCTAATCGTTTGTTCTCGTACCTTCAATCCCTATCCATCTAATCTAACATCATGAATCCTTATCCTTCACCAATGAAACCAAAAATAGTAGTCAGTGGAAACCCAATGATAATGAGAGTCTTGTTGATCAAGAGATATATGATATAGAACCCCTTGATGCTATCATTTCTAGTAAGATTTCCCCAACTGCTTTCCAAAATCCAATCACCCCTCTGAGTTATCCTGTTACGTCTTCATCCATGCCTAATAACGCTCCTTATACTACCTCTGACAAGGGATATCCATTATCTTCCCTATCTGCATATTCATCATATCCTTTATCTATATATTTTTCTTATCCAACACCCACATCCTCTTATCCCAATCTACCATCCCAATACTCCTATTACAATCCTCTATCCATGTCCCCCTATCCTAATCCTCCTTACCAATATTCCCATCCTAATCCTACATTCACACCTTCTTATCTTAATCCTACATCCCCATCAACCTATCCTAATCCAACATCCACATCTTCCTATCCTAATACACCATCTACATCAACCTATCCTAATCAGACATCCCAATATTTTTTTCCTCATCAATTATCCCAATACCTCTACTAAAATCCACCACATGCATCCTCTTATCTAATCCACCACCTACATCCTCTTGTCCTAACCTGCCACCCATATCCTCTTGTCCTAATCCACTGTCCCAATATTCCTATCTTAATTCCCCATCTACTTCCTCTAACATCAATCCTTCGTCCATGTCCTCCTATCTTAATTCACCATCCCAATATCCCTACCTTAACCCTCCATCTAATCTTGACCCCCCCACTAATCCTAATCCTCCACCTACTCTTAGTCCTACATCCAATCCCATTCCTCCATCTAATCCTAGTCCACCAATCCATAATCCTAGTCCTCCACCAATCCCTGATCCTTCGTCTATTCCCACCACCCCAGCTAAGCCTATAGTATGTACAATTCTCACTCCAGATGTCCTCCAAGGACTCATGACAAAGAATACATCCCCAACTCCACATCTTGAAGTCGTGGAACCATGCCATCCCAATCCATCACCCACGATCACTAATGATGAGACCCTTCTCCATCCCACACCTATCATTGTTGTCACAATCCCTAGCACCACTCAAACTGTTGAGACCATCACTCAAACTGTTGAGACCATCAAATCCACCGAATCCATTGAACCCCCATCTCCTACCTCGAGAGTCGTTGAGCCCATCGACGATAACCAAAACCAATCACCACCTCCTACTCCTAGATCCACCCAATCCATCCAAGACACACAAATCCAATCCACTCCTACTCTTAGATCCACCCAATCCATCAAAGGCACCCAAATCCAATCCATTCTTCCCACTCCTAGTATTACTAAAATCCATTCCCATGAATGCCATGAATCTCTCATCCTTCCATCTCCCTCATTTGATGAGTCCCTCCAACACTCCATCATCATGCCACCCACACAAGATGAGTCATGCCAAGAGCTTGATCCAAAGCATACTAACATATCCCCTTATCCAAATCAAGATCCTACCATCCCATCCAATCCACCTCAAGATCACAGTCCCCCATCCATTCCATCCCATGATCCCCTTGTCACTCAAGACCCCACCACTCCATCGCATGAGCCCTTATCACCCACTATGACAAATCCAAATCCTATCATGTCATCTAATCCCTCTCTTGATCCCTTACCACTCCCTTCTCCCGATCAAGATGTTGTTGTCCCATCATCTCCATCCCATGCTCCTCTATCATCATCTAAACCTATTATCCCCACATCACTTTTATATCCCCTTGGTACTCTCACATTCTTCCATGGTGGTCTCCTTGCAAAAGAAAAAAAAAGAATATATACCACCCATCATCCTCCACCTAATAATGGACCCGCATCATTCTTCCAAAATAACAAAAATCCTATCATGGATCAAATGCTCAAGAACATGAACTATCAAGGAAAAGGTTTAGGCCTTCATGAGCAAGGTATTTTAGAGCCCATCCAGGTCAAAGAACACTCCTATACGCGAGGTCTCAGATGTACTGCTCGCAAATCGTAATCCAAAAATGTTGGTACAACCTCCACATACCCTCAACAATCCTCTTCTAAACGAATAAGAGGCTCCTCCCATCACTCCACCAAATCATTTGTTGCCATCCCCCCTCCTCCATCGTATCGCCTCCAAACAACCATCCATATTCCTCCTTCATCTGCTCCATCCATTTTGGGTCCTTACATCCCTCCATCCACCATCTCCCATCCTTCATCTACTTCATCCATTTTGGGTCCTTATGTCCCTCCATTTGACATCACACATCCTCCAGCTACTAAGTCCATTTTGGGCCCTTATACCCCACAATCACCTCCTCCATCTCATCCTATTCATCATTTTATCCACCAATCACCTATCCATGTAACCCATCATAAACATCCCACTCTCATGTTCCCTAATTAGGATCAACAAAGGCACATACCTACACATCCTCCATCCACATATCATCCCCAAAATCCTACCTCTATCACTCCATTCGTATTTCCTCCACATCATCCATCTACTCGCACCCATCCAATTGCTATTAAAAGCACTTTGGATGTCAAAGTAAAAATGCATAAATCTAAAAATCCACATGAATTTAAGGCTCCCCATGTCCCCTCTAAAATACATGGTGAAGAAAGGAAAAATCAAATCCAAAATCCAAATCAAATCCATAGGCCGCAAAGGCCCACCAAAGCAAAAATCAAAACCATGTGGATCCCAAAGAAAAAAGATGTAATGCCTTCAAATGAAAAATATGTAATTACATCCAAAGTTGCTAATCCGAAAGCTAATCATACACCCCTTCCATCTCCTAAATCTGTTTTGGGTCCTTATGTCCCAAAATTCACTATCCCATCTCCTCCATTATCCCCACATCATCCATCCATTAATACTCTTATCATTTCACATCCACCACCATATGTGCCAATTTTGGTCTTGAACACATCCCCCCATCACACATCCACCCCATCATTCCATCCATACACTTTACAACATCCCATCCATTATCCCACATATCTCCCACATCAAATCCCTTTAATCCATCCTATTGCATAAGCCATTTATCCTAATAAGGTTGTACCAACATCCAATAGTCATTTCACACTTGGGCTCTTATTACCTCGTATGGAACTTGATGCTTGAGTCTTTCATCCATCTCCTTATCACATATCTTCTAAATCCACTTATCCACATCCCTATCTTTATCCATCTCCATCTGCATACTATCCAAAAAATCCAAAAAAAAAAGTCAAAAAAGTCAAAAAAGTAAAGAGAAATAATTCGTCCAATGGTGAAAACTTGGCAAACAAGCGCCTTGGATAAGTACCATGATGAAAACCCAACAAAAAGGCATCATGTGTAAATCCCCCACCTAGTTTACTTGCACACTTGGGGGCAACTATATCCCCTTCACCCATCTCCTTCATCCAACCTATCTTACACATCTTGCTTGTCATATCCCATTTATCCCAACCCCTCCATCCTCCTTGTGATCTTGATATCGATAGGGGAAAACATATATACATGCTTTGGACACCTCTTGGCATACATTCCCCTCACCTACACACTATCCTAATCCTTATCCACATCCATCTACCTTCCTTGTCCACCTGTCATGCTACCATCCATCTACCTCCCTCATCCACCCATCATATCCTCCTCCATTAATCTCCTTTATTTTCCCATCCACTCGTCATCCATCCCTCATGCCTCATCATACATGACATATCTAGAGCAAGGCATCTTCATCTTTGTGACATAGTCCTTGGAGACATCATTCATCGATTCTATCATCATTTTCCATCTCCCCATCCTTATCTTCCTATCCATCCAAACAATCCCTTCCATCTCCCCATCCTTATCTTCCTACCTATCCTTATCTCCTTACCAATCCAAACAATCCTTTTCATCTCCCCATCCTTATCTCCTTATCCATTCATCTATATCCTCATCCCATCTCATAATCCCTTGTCATTGGTATCTAGCTATAGGCTTCCCCCCATGCAACCCAATTCCATCTATCTCATCGTCATCACTCCCACTTCTCTTGCACTTATTTACATTCTCTTGTCACTTCTCATCACTCATCTCTCCATCATGACATCCTCCCAAATCATCTTTTGATTAGTTGGATAACTATCCCATTCCTGAGCTACACATGATTGCCACCATCCTATCCAACAGGTCTATCTTGTCTCATCGTATCAGTTCCATCCTTTTATCCACTTATCCTAATCATCTCATCATCCCTTATCCATCATTTTTCTTTGGTCTTTTGTTGAGCTACATTGCCCCTGCGCTTTCACGTAGGCAAGGTCGATCATTTGATCCACCCCCAAAGATTTTGACCATCTAGTCTTTGTCTTCCATTGAGGTCTCCATTGTCCTCTTTCCCCTTTTAATCCATGGTCTTTTATTGAACTACGAGGGCTTTACGCTTTCACGTAGGCAAGGCTAATCTTTGATCGACCCCTAAGCCCCTAGGTCTTTAGGGTGTGCCAGTCCCGTTTCTTGTCTCTCTTGTGTCGTGTCGTTAGGTTATGGCCTTATCTAGCTGGTTCTTAACAAACGAGATCCACTAGTATCGTCAGATCCAATCAGTTTTGAATATCCTGCGCCATATCGATCTTTTAGTTTAGTATCCATATTTGGTCTTAACAAGATGCATCCTTCCTAACAAACCTCATCAATCCCATCCATCCCCTTGATCTTATGGCAAAGGATGTTTGAAATTGATTGTGATCTTTTGGTGCTTTTGGTTGTTGTTTATTATTTGAGCTCCCTATCATCACTTGTCATGGTCGCCATGATCCATCATATCATGGTGTGCTTGGACAGGTAAACATAGGGGCATATCTTGATTTTTTGTTTGTTGTTATCTTCCTGGTTGTCCCGCGTTGTACCCACCAAGATCCCTGTGGTCTTGTGTTACGATGGGGCATCCTCTTGTGCTTGTGGTTATTCCAATGTCTAGCCTGACCAAGGTCTTCGTGACTTTGGGGTGTTGGAATAGCCTTCTTTTCTATTGTGTTTGTTTCATGCATTAGACACTAATCCGCCTTGGTTACATATACCTTGGCACCTGGTGTCTTATGCTATAGCAAAAATCAATGTGGCAAATTACATTAAGATTGCATTTCATGATCAATTCCTCCATCATTTTCATTCTTTTCATTCATCTCACATCTCAATCCAATCCTTATCCATCATATCTAACACAAGCCATCTACTCACATCCTTGGTCTTGTTCCCAGCCTTGCTACAAGCCTTGATCCAATCATCATCATCGTCATCATAATTGGGATGTATCATTCCCTCATCAACAACACTTTCATCATCATAATCGGGATGTATCCTTCCCTCATCAAGAACACTTTCATCATCATCATCAGGATGTATCCTTCATTATCCTTTTGTGTTGTCTTGGGATATATCATTCCCTCATCGACAACACTCCATCCATCCATCATCAACCTATTTTGGCTTGTAGCTTGACTGGGGAAACATCACCTTTGTCCTTAAATCCATTTGTGCCTCCCAATCTCCTATTGCTTATCATCCTCTCTTATCCATCACTTTGCATCATCTTCCTCATATACCCCTTGCATCATCTCATCCATTTCGAGAGCACTCGTGTTCTCTTGGACCCACATGTCCTCTCGAGGGGGCATCCTCCATCCCTAACCTTCATCTTCACTCCCATCATCCTTCTTCCTAGCCACTTCTTTGATGACTAGGGCATCTTTCCCAATCTAATCATCTTCTTCTTGGTGCTATGTTTTAATCTTCTTTGAAATGATGCTACTTCGTAGCACCATCTCAAAGAGGGGGAAAATGTAGACACCTAAATTTGGACACTTATATTTGTCCAAATTTATCCTTTTTCATCTAAATATCCTCTTACTTGCATTAATTAAGTAATATTACTATTATTTAATTAATACCCTTAAAGTCCTCTAAATCCCTAAGGTATCTAGTTAAATAATTAAATACCTTACCCTTTATCCCCCTTTTTCCTCAAAAAATTAAATAAATAAGACATTTATTTAATTCCTCACATTTCACATCCTCCATAATCCTCTTCTAATCTAGATTAGTCTAACTAATCCTCGATTAAGATGTGCACACCCTTAATCAGGATTAATATCACATATTTCACATCTTCCAATTTACTTTTAATCTTTCATTAATCTTCTTAATCACCTGTTTGCACAACCTTAATCTAATCCCCTTTGCTACATTTAGCATATATTTTTAGTCAACCTTCACAATTTCCACATTTAGCCTAGACCCTCTTCCCCATGTGAATTAAAAATTCATATTTATCCCTCCAAGACTCTCCTCTTCCCCATGCAAGTTGTTAGGAGTTTTAGAACTCCTCACTTGTCACATCACTCACATGAGGACAAGTACTTACCTTTTTGAGAACCTTGTTTTATCCCCAAGGTACTTAAAATTCACATTTATTCCCCCAACTTCTCTCATCTTCCCCATGCAAGCTGTTAGGGGTTTTAGAACTCCTCACTTGTCACATCACTCACATGAGGACAAGTACTTACCTTTTTGAGAACCTTGTTTTATCCCCAAGGTACTTTGAATCATGTGAATTTAAAATTCACATTTATTCCCCCAACAACTTCTCTCATCCCCATGACTCCTCGCTTATCACCATCACTTTCATCCCAAGGTACTTGCAAGTACCTCCACCTCACATGTCCTTTTGACATCTCATCTTCCCCGTGGCAAGATGTGAGGGCTTGTGAGTCCTCAACTCACCACAGCCCTTCGTTTTTCCCATGTTGGCAAAATCTTGACCGTTCAAATCCCTAGAGGCCTTTCCCCTAAAATAGAGGATTTTTGGCTTCATTTTCTCATAACTCACATTCACATTTTTCAAGCTCAAGCTCTCCAACTCAAGCATTCTTCAACATACTTACATTTTTAATTCACAACCTCCATTATTGCACCTTCAAGCTCATCTTGCATCCATTCTAGACATTTATCCAAATACCCACCTTCATCATTTGAATCTCCATTGAATCCTCATCACTCTACATGTCATTTTAGTTCATTTTCCATCAAGGAGCATACAAAGCATCAACTATCAAAGGGCCAACCAAGGAGCAACTCGCACAAGGTATAAATCTGCTTTTCTTTATCTTTATTTTGTTTGAGTAAACGTAGCCCAATTTTGAGGTGTTAAGTGTTTTTCCTTCTTTTGCATTCAGTTTTGCTTCATTTAGGATAGGTAAATAACACTACTCACAATTTGATTATGGTCTATTGTCATAGTTCCTCTATTAATTAATTATTTAATTCATTCATTCATTTCCTTTTATTTCTTCTTTTGATTTAATTACGTCACTAATGTCCCCTTTTTCCTATAATTAAATAAATTTTATTTATTTAATTATTGTCATTTCCTACTCTAATTAAATAATTGTTTTAATTATTTAATTATTCATTATCCATTTTTTCTATAATTAAATAAATTTTATTTATTTAATTATTTATTAATTTGTCCTTTTCTTCCACTTTTGAATTAAATTATTATTTAATTGAAAAGTCAACTTTTCCACTTCTTCTATAATTAAATAATGTTTTCATTATTTAATTATTCACTTTTCCTCCTTAACTAAATAATTTTATAATTATTTAAATTCCTCCAACAACCTTTTTTTCAATGCTTTTCTCTTTATCAGTGTCATCCTTATCTTTTCTTTTCTCATTCAATTTCCACCCTTGATTGAATTAATTTATAATTCAATGTTAGCCATTCATCTTTATCTTTACCTTAACCCTATTTCATACTACAACTTTCAATCTTGGTAATTGATTGTCATGTCATATTGGTTTCAAATCCTAGCCCTTCATTCAAATTTAGTTTTCCATAAAAGAGACCTATCATTGTCATTTCAACCCTACCTTGACATCTTATGCTATCAAGTACACTTAAGGAGACAAGTACAATCTTCAATATTTTGCTATCATTGTCATTAGGCTATTGTTGCATACTCAAATTTGAGGGCAATCAAGCATATCAAGAAAAATGGAGAAGGACAATGGAGGTGAATCAACCATGGAATAGGTAATATTTGTTTTATGTTTAATGTTTCTATGTTGGATTGTGCTTCATTGTTGGTTTAGGGCTTTGGGGTTTTAGTTTTGATGTTTTACAACCTTAACCTGAATTTTCCCTATTCTATAATTCTCACCATTGTTTTTCCCATCTTGGGTTTCCATGTATATCTGGTGTTCTCATGTGCAGTTGTGTGTGCTTATGTATTTGTTTGATTATCAGTATTTGCTTTGATTCAAGTTTTGATATATGTGAAAAGTTTTAAATAGATTTGATCTATTGATTCACCCCCCCCCCTTAGTAGATTGTGTACCTTTATATCCAACTATGTATCAGCATCAACCCAAACTTCTTTGTTTAGGTAAATACCCTGATTATCCAATTCTACATCAACATCAACCCAAACTTCTTTGTCTAAGCAAATCCTGATTGTCCAACCCTGCATCAACATCAACCAAAACTCCTCATGTCTTGGCAAATGTCCTGATTTTACCTATGAATTGAGACACACTCCATTATTCACAAGAAAGTCACCAACCAATGCTCAACTATCCATAGACCAACGATAACTCACTAAGCTTGTGGATTCAACTGTCCATAGACCACCAACAACTCACCAAGTTTGTGAATTTAACTATCCACAATCCAACAAATCATTGTACACCCCCTCTTGCTCTTGAAGGGACTAGAGATGAAACAGATGCTTCTCATGCGATAAATCACCCCTAAGCAAGAAGCTAGCTCGAGATGATGATCCTCCTACCTCTGATGCCTCCAACCTTTGATTCCACCTATTTAATTCTTAGAGAAGATATACTTCTTCATTGTCATTATAAGGAGATTCTTGGTCACACATTGCAATATTACATCTTTCTCCCTTAGTTTTAGTAGCAATTAAAACATTATCTATTTTTAACTTGCCATCAATAAGATCTCTAGCACGTTGAATGTTATTCACTAGAATGTGTTCTTTTTTATTACAATAGAAACATTTGAAATTATTCTTTCATGTTGAAGCATTAGTCTTCCTTTTGAAAAACAAAGCAATCTCTTCATTAACTGAGTGAGTTTTAATGAACCTTTTCTCTTCATCAATTAAGCAAGATATCACACTTTCTAAGCTCGAGCTTGGATTTAATTTGTTTAAAGTAAACATAATATTGTCAAACCTTGAGTACATACTATTTAATAAAATAGTTTTGGCATCAACATCATCAATTGTATATTTTATTCCAACAAGTTGATTAAGAAGAGAATGAAATGTACTAATATGTTGGAACAATATTATCATGCTCTTTCATTTTCAAACCAAAAAGTTTTTGTTTCATTCCCATTTTAGCACTTGAAGCCTGTGAACCAAATAAAAAATTAAGGTTTTTCCATATTTGGTTTGACATTTTTGTCAAATCAATATGATGCATCAAAGAACCCAAGACCAATCACTATTGTAGCTTTACGATCTTTTGCTATCCATTTTAATGTTTCATTTGCATATTACGATTTTTTGATAGTTCTATTAACAATATTCCAAAGATTATTTTCTATTAAAACTAATTATACTTTAACTTACCATGTATGAAATTCATAACCCTCAAATTCGAAATAATGTATGATTTCTCCATTGTAATTTCTAAAATGCATAAAATAAAGGAACTAACTTCATACCAAAACCTTTGTTACTCCATTGCAAAAACCTTAAGCCACTTCAAATAGGAAGCAAGACAGTCATTTTATTTAAATCTTCACGCACACATTCATTGTAGAAACTGCCCACCTCCAGCTTTCTTTGCTAAAAAAAAAAAGTCCATCCCTTCACTATGACGCACTTTGTTCTGAATACTCTCTGCTCCAGAGGCAATATTTTTCTTAACCTCAATATGTCCGAACGGCTACTCTTTCATGCGTTGGTTTCTACTTCTCATGTGCAGCACCAAATGCTTTTGTTCTCTGCGCTATTATCTGCAACTTGAAAACCTCACGCCAATAGCATGTCTCAAAAAAATAGGCGATAAAAGCTTCATTCCTCTTTTGCTTCGGGCCTGCTTAATGCACCAAACATTCACAGAACTTCCATTTTTGTCCAGCAAAATTTATTCCCCTTCCACATTGAACAGGCGATAATCTTATCTACATCATCTTGTTTCTTCTCATAGTCACAGGAATTGATAGTGCTCCGATACCAATGTGAGAATGGTGAGCAGATTGCAATTAAAGATCACATCATTGTTGCACAAGAATAACACAAAATAAAAAATATTTTGATTTTCTCAGATCTCATTTGTATTATATTGCATTGATTTATAAAGCCATTGATTTTTTTTGCAAACTATTTATCAGAATAACTTCCTAAAAACTAATTATTAATTGTGATATTGCTATAAGATTCAACTGTGTAGTTTTACGAGTCAAACTCATTGACCCATGTTTCATGAGTAGTGGTTCACAAGAACTCATCTCTCATGATAATGAATGGTCTCACTCATTGCATCTAGGTGATGCTCATAGAGGTGAAGCACTGGGCCTTCCATGCAGTCACCCATCCCAGTACTACTCCAGCTCAAGCATGCTTAACCACAAAGTTTTTTCCCAAGATTAAGCCCACTTAGCTTGCAAAATCCCATTTGCAAGCTAACCTTATTTATTAAATTATTATTTTATTTATAATTTATTTATTTATTAACTCATGATAATTATTTATTTATTTATCACTAAAAACTAACCAAATAACTAATTTATTGAATATAAATCTTAATTTCCTAACAGGACTTTCCATCTTTAAATACAATTATCCATCTAGTTTGAAATTTTAGAGACATGAAACTTACACTTGTTTTCTTCCTCTCTATTAGATGAAAGCTGATTTGAACCCAGCTTATATGTTGCCAAACATGAGGCACAATACACTCTTAACTTTCAATTACAAGTTTGTCATATCTCCCTCCAGTTTAAAACCTAATGCTAGTCTACCTAATGATTCACTCCAAATTAAAACAACATGATATCCAACATTTTATCAGCAAGTCCTTTCTGTTTCCATAATCCAACTTATCCTCCATAAGACTTTAGATGGAATTAAAATAAATATTTCATATTCATAAGGATATGCCATCAGCATATTTTTGGAATACAAATCATCTTAGCATTGTCCACACAAGAGAGAAGCTCTAACTCTAAATTGAAACCCATATTATTACACGGCATTAAATCAATGTATTTGCTCAGACATTCGAAGTGCACAATAATAAAGTTTGAAACCATTCTCAAACACTTTTAACAGTTAACAATCTACAATAAACTGGCAATCAACCACCGCTTGCAAACCCATAAAGAATGCATTCCAAAAAGCAAACATCATAAATATGTAGTCTACTTTCTATATACAACATAGCCAGATTATGAGCTCACAGATCCTTGACATTTCAAGGCATATAAAGCACAATACACTCTAAACTTTCAATTACAGGCTTGTCATTTCTCCCTCCACTCAAAAACCTAATGGCATTTTACCTAATAATTCACTCCAAATTAAGACAACATGCTAGTGTATCCAACATTTAATCTGCAAGTCATTTCTGTTTTCCTAACTCAACTTATCCTCCATAAGCATTAGGTGAAATTAAAATAAACGTCTCATATTCATATGTCATCAACATATTTTTAGCATACAAATCATCTTAGCACGATCCACACAAAAGAGAAGTTCGAACTTTGAATTGAAACCCATTAAATCAATTATGTATTTGCTCACAAACATTTGCACAATAATAAAGCTTGAAAGTCTTCTCAAACATTATCAACAGTTAACAATCTGCTATCAACTGCCACTTGCAAACCCATAAAGAATGGATTCCATAAAGCAAACATCATAAATATGTAGTTGGGGCTGCTTTCTATATACAAGTTACAACATGTCTGGATAATGAGCTCAAAAGTCCTTGACATTTCAAGGCATATGAAGCACAATACACTCTAAACTTATAATCACAGGCTTCTCTCATTTCTCCCTCCAATTAAAACTCCAATGATATTCTAACTAATAATTCACTCCAAATTAAGACAACATGCTAGTCTATCCAACATTTTATCTGCGAGTCATTTCTGTTTTCCTAACTAAACTTATCCTCCGTAAGTCATTTCTGTTTTCATAACTCACAAAAATCTCACATTCATAAGGACATTTTTGGAATACAAATCATCTTAGCATCCACACAAAAGAGAAGCTCTACCTCTGAATTGAAACCCATTATTATTATACAGCATCAAATCAAATATATATTAGCTCACAAACATTCAAAAGTGCACGATAACAAAGTTTGAAAACCTTCTCAAACATTTTCAACAGTTAACAATCTGCAATCAGCCGCTGCTTGCAAACCCATAAAGAATGTATTCCAGAAAGCAAACATCATAAATATGTCATAGGGGCTGCTTTCTACATACAACATAGCCGGATTATGGAATACAAAAATCTCACATTCATAAGGACATTTTTGGAATACAAATCATCTTAGCATCCACACAAAAGAGAAGCTCTACCTCTGAATTGAAACCCATTATTATTATACAGCATCAAATCAAATATATATTAGCTCACAAACATTCAAAGTGCACGATAACAAAGTTTGAAAACCTTCTCAAACATTTTCAACAGTTAACAATCTGCAATCAGCCGCTTCTTGCAAACCCATAAAGAATGTATCCCAGAAAGCAAACATCATAAATATGTCATAGGGGCTGCTTTCTATATACAACATAGCCGGATTATGAGCTCAAAGGTCCTTGACATTTCAAGGCATATAAAGCACAATACACTCTAAACTTGTAAACTACACAAAAAGCCACTCGAGGATGCTGCAAATGCATTAAATATCAAGATAAGCTCAATACTTGTCACCTCCGCCAGTCAGCCTGGACATGAATTGCCTTTTCTGCAGTCATAATGAAACATTATTAGTCTCAAAAGTACTTGCCATCTTAAAAACAAGTGAATTACAAGTTAATCCCGAAAGGACTAAAAATAAGAAACTGGATATAATCTCAAAAATTTCAATTACAAGAAGGTTGACTTCGTACCAGTGCCAAGAGATCGGTCGCTTCTACTCCTTGCTTGAACTTGTGGCAGTACCCTGTGAGTTCTTGGAGACACGGAAGGCTGCTTCAAATTGGGAGCTGATGGAAGAGAGTGTCTTCTTATCATACCGGTGCTCTTCTCCTGAACATCTGGACTCATCCTTGGAGAAGCTTGAGCACGAAGCTTTGCCTTAGCTGACTCAGTGGCAGCCATATAGCTAGGAACTGATGGACTTCCTTGCAAATTGTTATCTGAATGATCGCCTTTCACAGATCCAAATGAGCTACGCCTTCTACCTGCCTTTTGCTCTGTCACAGGAAGTTCAGGTTCTGTCTTGGTAGTCAAATCAATATTATCATGGTTGGTAGGTAGAAGATCTCCATTTGAAACAGAAGATGCCTTCTTTTCTTGTGATAATTCATCATCTTGGGAAATGTTTTCAGGTGGACCTGGTTGCTGAGCTGGAGATACTTCCTGAATAGAGGAAATTGTCTCAAGCTCTTTACATAACGGATCAAATGAGAAATGATCTGGAGCTACATGCTTAACTGGTTCGTCATGCATTACTGTATCCATTGAGCTAAGTGTTGTAATCTGCATGCTAGTCTGATCTGATGTAGCATCCAATGTTGCCTTTGGCACCTTTCTAAAGCTGCGCTTAGGTATCTCAGCTTCTACCTCCAGATGATCTGATACAGCATCTGCTGTTGTGTTTGATACCTTTCTCAAGCTGCGCTTGACCTTTTCAGCCTCAATCTCAGGTGTGTCTGTTGTAGAATCAACCATTGAATTTGACACCTTTCTTAAGTTACGTTTAACCTTTTCCATTTCTACCTCTGGATGATCTGACGCAGAATCCACAATTGAATGTGATACCCTTCTCGTGTTGCGTTTAACCCTATCAGTTTCAACCTCAGTCTGGTCTGAAACTGAATCCACTGTTGAATTGAACCCTTTTCTAAAGATCCGTTTAGGCTTCTCAGCCTCGGCTTCATGTTGGTCAGAAACAGAGTCTGTTGCTAATTTTGAAACCTTTCTTAGACCGCGCTTTGGCTTCTCAGATTCACCATCGGGATGATTTGAAAAATGATCTGACATTAAAGTTGAAGCCTTCCTTGAGTTGCGCTTTGGCCTTTCCACTTCAGCCTCAGTTGGCATCGTATTCTCAATTGTCTTTTGCTTCTTTGATGTATTATTTGTCTCCTCGGAATATCTCAAAGGATAAGCAGACATCCAATGTGCCATCCAGACCCATCCCGAATTGGAATTGTCAGGAACACAGTCAATTCGTAGAGAATTTGTCTTGGGTGCATTCTCCAAAAGCTTTGTCAGACAATTATTGAAATCAGTATCAATATATGCAGCAATTCAAGAACAGTTTGGAAGAAATGTCATCACTCAGACTAGTTATGCAAAAATTATGATTACCTGACGAGCAAATGCATTTGCCAACAGTTTTTCAGATTGGGAAGCTCCATTGGCCACAAAACCTGTGGACCTTTTTCTCTCCTGAAACAGTCCAAATGAATTATGGTAAATGTATCAGCAGTCAACATTTTAGCAAACATACTATTAATATAGTATCTGACACGCAACTTCCATGAGATAATTTCATTCAATCTCTTACCAATTCATTTCCTCTTGGACGATTATGTCTGTGCCTATGTTCAAGCTTCCCTTGTATAGCCAATCCTTGTTCTGACATTCTAACTTGGCGACCACGAACTAGAGCTTGCAATCTAATAATTGCTTGCAAACAGAGTAAGGCTCCCACAGCCTGTCGCCTAACCAAATGTCCCCGAACAAGAGCTTGTAGCCTTATGAGGCCTCGTAGGGCTCGAAATGCTTTCCGGGCCTACACAACCAAAAACTAGGCTTGATCATTTTAAAAAGTTTCAGGTCACAGCCACCAACATAAAAATGCAGCATGTTGATTCAGGCAATTGCCAGAAAAAATAAAATGCTAATACACATAGACAATAGATATTATTAAAAACAACACAATAGACGTGGAAAAAAACCTAGTACCAGATAGCCCCGAAAAACAGATTGTGCTTTGATGGCTGCTGATTCTTCCCTTAGTCTTTCAACATTATCACTGGTAATAATGACTTCTCGCATACAAGACTCTGAGTGTTCTTCATCTGCCAGCATAGCAACTGCTTTATCAACTGATGGTGAGGCAGATAACTTTTCTGTGCCAGCAATTCCTGCCTGCTTAGTCTGTTCTCGAACAGGACCATTTTGTTCATTCTCTCTGCTTACAGATGATGGTTCCAGTGATGCAATAGCACTGGACACATGGTCTTGATGTGATTCTCTCTCCAGAAATCTCACATCTTGATCCTTTGATGACTTCTAAATAAAAAAGTAGCACAATATTAGCTACAGTTAGTGAATGGAACACAAGATGCAACCAGCAAACATATATGCTTTCACATCTGAAAAGCTAGCTAAGAACAGAGAGTGACACAACATCAACAAACAAACGTTTACGCTTTCACAGTCTAGCTAAGAAAAAAAAGTGCCTAGATTACTAATTATCTATATGAGAAAGATATCAAGAAAATGGACTACCCTTCCTCTCAGATATCAAATAACATTTCTTGAATTGAGATTCCAGAAAGGAAAAACAGTATGGACTAAAAGCATTCCAAATTTCCCTTATTGAAACCTGCTATTGATTGAAAGACTTATTCTTCTGAGGTTGGATGCAGACTTAATTTCCGACAAAAACTCTAAGTGGAATAACTAGAAAGGAAATTGTGTTATTGATTCCTTATACTTTGTAGAGAGGATATCTATGCATTCAGATTCTGCAACTATGCTCCCATGCATGATACGTCTAATTTTCACTGTGGGAAGTTAAATTTGTACAAATCCATCTAATTTCAAAGTCAAGGGAAGACTTCACAGCTAAATATGGGTTTAAGACATTTTCTCATTACACCAAGAGGTGTAACTACAATGACATCAAGGGGATTGTAAGGGAGGAGTGTGTAACAAAAACCATTAAACATAGCCATTTACTGTCAATCCTTTATTACATCCAATTGCAAGTGGTGATAGTGTGGGCTACTATGCGAATAATCTAATTATAAGTAACATAAGTTTGACAGCCATTTACATGTCAAACCTTTATTATGCCCAATTGCGGGTGGTGACGCATAAAAGCTCACACTATCACCACGTGCAATTGGATGTATAGTTGGGTATAAAAAGCCTATAGAAACCTAATAAACTAGCACAGATATCTTAAATAGCTCTACCTAAAAGACACCAAGAGATATGATATCTAACCTAGGTCACAAATTCAACACAAGCACCTCCTCAATATCGATATTTTTTGACATCTTTTAAATAGATGTAATTAAGATATATGCTAGTTTAGTATTACTTCTTAGTAGAATTTGGATAAACCTTTAATTAGTTAATTTTTTTTGCTGGTTCTTTGTAGATTGTCATTGTGGAAAATTGCATTATCTGTGAGCTTGATAGCCTATATCCATGAACTGTGCAGAGGTCTTAGAGCCTGTGAACTCCTCTATCACACTTAATAACTTTTAGTGGAGATTGGTGTATGGCATGAAAGATTGATATGCATTCGTATGAATCCGTGGAATCTTCATATATGGCTCCTTCTGCTTTACTAGATTTGCTTTATCAGTTCAGTTGTGTGAATACCTTACCCTTGCAAATTATTGTTTGAATTCCCCGATATGAGAAAACCTTCTCTAGCTAAAAGGAAATTTCAACAAGCAAACAGAATTTTATCCTGCTAAAGTGGCACACAAACAAGATTCACAACTACCTACTTGCATTATATTTTCTTTTGCTCACAAATGCACTCTTGTTTGATTTCTTTAACCCTCATTCTTGGATCTTTCTTGGTGACTCGCCACATTTTCTCTATTGGGTGGAACAAGGATGTGATGCAGGCCATATCAGAAGATCATTTGATCTTCCACTGCATATAGAAGTACCAAGAATAATGATGTCTCTAATACTTGGGGATGTTGGACAGAATTGGTTTGGTCATTGACAAGGTGATTTATCCTCCCTGAATTAATGTGCATTAAAAGGTCAGTCAAAACCTCTATTCTGATTTCAGCTTTGGTCTTCAGATTTTAATCTCTTTCAACTTTTTTGCAGGAATATCTGGAGAAAATGGTGCCATCTTCAGAAAAGTATACTCTAGTTCAATATATTTGCATTTCTCAATATATCTCCAGAAACATCCCTACAACCATACTTGGATATTTAAGAAAATGTAAACCACTGGTGTCCCCCCCTAAAATCCATTGAGGAACAAATCTATTTGCCTCAAATCAAACTTTGGAAGTGCTTAACTAGGACAATGTTGGGATTCCACCTGGAGCAGATTTTAGGAATTATTCTACTTCTAAGCCATGTTTCAAATAAGTAATTTTTAAAGATTATTGTCAAATGTTCTTCATTACAAGCCAGAATTTATTATACATTTTGGAATCTCTCAATTCCTTATTATATCTCGCTTTTTCTACGGATTTCATGTACTATGTAAAGGGGAGGAAATGACTTACCATTTGTTTCATTAGTCGAAAAGCTGCAGATTTTCTGGCAACTCCTTGATAACAAACAGGTCCTTCGGGTGCTGCCATGATTTCTTAATCTCAGTTCAACAAAATCCTTCAATTATATACGCCTGCATTAGTTCCCAGGGTTGATTATAGAAGAACCCTGAACCCTGACTATGTCTTCCTCTCAAGGAAGAACCAAAGAGAAGAAATATTACCATGATGGTTTTCATCAGTTTGGCTGAACCATGTTCTTTATATGACTTAGCAGTTAACAGTTTGTTAGACATCAAGCCTAACACTGGAGTGCAGTTCCCCAGTAAGGATATCCTATAATGATTAATCCAGAGTCCCTCCATGGAGCCATCTTTAAATATAAATTACTATCATCCAGAGAGTATTATTTTCAGTTGCGACCAAAGAATCAATATTCCAAATATCAGAACCCATCATGTCTGCAAGAAGATACTAATGGCGGTTAAGAAGAAAAAAGACTCACAGCAAATCTGAGTATCTGATTTACTGGAAAAGTATAGTCAACATTAGAGCCAGGCTAGAGATGGAACATACAAAGGTGATAATGTCTGTAGATTATTCAACCTCGAACTTTTAAAATAAGTTATGCAGACTAGCGCACCTGACCCAGCAATGCAAGCAGAAATTTTCAACACCCTCATGAAATTCAAGTCATATGAGACAGTCAGTAAATGCTAACAAGATTTCAATATTTTGTATTAGGTGGTGTTTTTGTAGTGTATCAAATTACGTAATAATGTGCTGGCATTTCTGCATAGTTTCAAGTCAATCTTCATCGACTCATATTATGCTATTACATTCAAATCTAGGTGATCTGTGCTCAACCAGATAATGAAATCCAACTTTTACAGCTAAGTTTAGATTCAAAGCATATGCATATACAGTCATTGCACTAATGCAGCAATGCTGCCATAAGTACAATAGTGTTTGATTCTTAATTTCTCAAGCCTAAGCTTGTAGAAATTATGAAATAAGAAATTGTACAATGCTACTTAATTAGAAATTAAATGACAGTCAAGAGAGGAAGAAACTTACAGAAGAATTAAGAAGACTATATTTATCCTAGAAACCCTCTGAAGAGGGAAAAAACAGATTGTAGCAATAGCAATTGCCTACTACCTTATTATGCAGCAAAATGTCATATTCAATGAGTGCACAAATGATTGAATACAATCTGCCCCTTGTTCCATTCAATAAGACCTTGGCTATGGAAGCAATCTGGCCCTTGATCCCTTAGCTGCATATTTGCCTTTGCTTCTATGCTCCTTTCCTTTGCCTCTCATCTCTTCAAAATACTACATAGTACATACGATTTTTCTGCTTGATTCTAAAATAAGATACAACATTAAATTGTTCCCTCTTCCATCAATCTGAGAAAAAACAACATGAAATTTTCCTCCCATTGCATTTTTACAAACCAATGCAACCTCTAATTTATAGATTTCTATGCACTGCAAGGTTCTCGTAGGCCCAAAAAGAAATTCCATCTACACAAGAAGCTGAAACAGCAACTGTATAGTTCAGATTCCAAATTCTGGCATGTGTATTATCGGTTTGTACAGTCCACAACACTTCTGCAATCACTCCACAATCTGTCTTTTTCCTGCCCTGTAATCTTTCCAACACCTACACCTGCACATAGTTTTCCCAGATCCAATTTATTGTTCACAAAAATCCACATCTTTGTATGTTTATTATATTTTTTATGATCCAGTCAGATCACACCTCCCTTATTAAAGAAGCTTTGGTCTTAAGTTTGGGATATGGTATCATTTCCCCTCATTTGTGAGATTTTTGTGTTTCAATTCTAATAGCTACAATGTCTCTTGTGATGCTCAAATCATGCTACAATGGACCTATGGGTTAGAAATAACTACAGAAATTCCTCCCTGCTTGCTAAACACAAGTGGTACAATTTTGATAATACTACAACGAACTACATTGCCATGGAAGAAAACATGCTACAACTTGGCCATGATGTTATACATGCTCCCAAATAATTCTCTTGCTTCCTTGAGGTGGAATCAGCATTTTGAACATTACCAGATTCACAGATCCAAGTGACAACTCACACTTCTTTCCTTTTTGTAAATCCAGCAGTACCCTTTATGCAGCTTCACAAATCCCAAGGGTTCACAATCTACTCTGATACCAAATCAATCCATAATTTCTCAACCCTAGCTTGTAAAAATCATGAAACAAGAAATTGTATTATGCTACTTAAATAGAAATAAATGACAGTCAAGAAAGAAAGAGAAGAATTAAGAACAACATATTTATCCTGGAAAGACCCCTAAGAGAGAAAAAACAGTTTGCGGCAGTGGTATTTGCCTACTACTTATATTATGGAGTAAATAAATACAATGAGTGTGCAAAAGGTATGGATACAATCTGCCCCTTGTTCCATGCAACAAGGCCTTGGCTATGGATACAATCCATCCCTTGCTCCATTAGCTGCCTATCTCCATTGTTTGCCTATGCTTCCATTGCTCCTTTCCTTTTGCCTCTCACCTCTTGGAAATATAACACAATTGTTCTCCTTAATTCTGAAAGAATAAGATACAACATGCAGTTTGTTTCCTCCTTCATCAAAGCAGGCAGATACAACATACAATTGTCCTCCCATGCCCATTTTACAAACCAATACAACCTCCTATTTATATATTCCTATGCATGGCAGAGTTCTCCCAGGCCCAAGAAGAAATTCCATCAACACAAGAAGCTGAAACAGTGACTGCTTAGTTTGGATTCCAAGTTCTGGCATGTTTACTATCAGTGGACATGGCCACAAATGTGGTACCGCATTCACAGTACAGTCTCTTTTTTTCTGCTCTGTAACCTATCCAACACCTACACCTGCATTTAGTTTTCCTAGATCCAATTTACTGTACACAAAAATCCAGGTCTTTGCATGTTTATTACAATTTTTATAATCCATTTGGATCAGTATTTAGATAGTTTAGACAATCTCCTTGTAAGATCCTGACAGAACAGTGCACTTAGAAGACTTCATTGCTCTGCTCAGGTTCAACTAATTAGGTAGATACTTAGAAAGTACCCTCCTTCAAGTGCTTAAAAGTGTAGTAAAATGATGCAGAAAACTGGCTTCAACCAGGAATCAAATAGTAGCCAAGATAGCAACCATAACCAGGCAATTCTTTAATTTCTTTATATTCAACTGATCTGTATCCTCTCTGTGATCAGAAAAGGCTTACTTAAGAAGAACTGCATCATTCTTCTTTCCAGATTCAAGGGGAAAGCACAATTATGGAAGGCCCCATTCAGATCCTAGGCAATATTGGAGCCACAAAACCCACGAAAGCATTACAAACATAAAAACCAATCTGTGGTTGGAAAAATACCATTCAGTCAATATCTAATTCTGAAGGTTGTAAATCCAAAGTGAGAATTTCTTAACTAAAAATAATCCATGAGCTGAAACAAATACCCTAGAGTTTTCAAAACCTCAAAATCTAGCCATATTTTCTTCTGAAATAAACAAGTTCTGGCCAGCTCCCAGAAGCTAAAATTTCACAGAATTAGAAAGCTGATCTGTGGTTCAATTCAAGTGTTCTGCATAAATATAAAGTGCATATCTGTTCCTAAAAAATACGATATCAAAAGCAATCCATGAACCAACTCATGAGAACACACGGACCAGTGGTCTGGGTGTTACAGAACAATCCAGCACCTGTTTTTATGTTTGACCAGTTTTTCCAGTCAAAATCCCACAAGGTTTTGGAAAAATCAAAAAGGGGGAAAAGAACACAGGTTGTTCAACAACCCACATTCTTTTCCCATCTTTTTCAAAAGAAACTCTGTAATTTGCTTAAAACTACCTATTTTTTTCATTTTTGGATCATTTTTTCATTCTTGAATTTGCAAAGTTTTTCCCATTTTAAATCCTTGTAATTGAATTCTATTTACACTTTCAGTTTTCCATGTAAATGCCATGTTAATGGAATGCTGCTATACTTTGTACATACCCATATGGCATATTCTTGAAAGCAGATAACCTTCTCTGAAAATTAATAAGCTCCAGCCAACTCCTGAAAGCCTCGAAGAATTTTACGAACTTAAAAATCTGAAAAAAATTCACGTGAGGTTGTGTTGTTCCTAAAAACTACAACACTAAAGTGAAAACAATCCTCAGGCTGATTGGCAATTGGATCTAGACCACGTTTCCAAATCCTTTAAAGCATATCTGGAAGCAGGCAAATTTCTTCCAAGTCAAAAAGCTCTGGTGAGTCCCAAATGTGAATGAGGCCTTGTAGACAAACAAAAAAGGATCGCCTGTTTAAACCAAGTTATTCTGTGTACAATCAAGAAGTGGTTATTCATTCCTAAAACTTGTAAAACTAGAGTGAGAATCGACCCCCAATTATAATCAAGCCACTGCTTCCAAAAGCATTAAGTCCACACATAAGGAAAATTTTGTTTAAAGAATAGCTGGTTTAAAGTCTATCATTTTGTGTAAAAGAAAAAACTTAAAAAGTGAGCATCTATTCCTGAATGTTATAAGAGAGAGCCGAAAACAATCCTTAAACAGCAAATCCATCATTTGATACAAATCACTGTTTCCAAAATCTTAAAGTCTATCCATAAGGAACAATTTAAGAATAATATTTTGCTCTATACTATATAGTTAACAGGCCATTCCGTGTGATAATGAAAAATGGATGGCCGCTTCAAAAATGTGCAAAACTAAAACAAAAAAATTGTTAAAAATGATGTGCAGTTTGATCTAACCCACTGCTTCCAAAAACGTAAAGCATACCATACAGAACATTATCAGAAACAGGAAACTTTTGTCCAAAACCTAAAAGCTCTGATTTGCACTCAAATTACCAAACATCTGTCACCGGAATATAAAACCTGAACTATAATATGAGCCAGACCATTAAGGGTGAAAGTTAATATTGGAAATACATTCCTAAAATCCGTACATCTAAGCTGATCCCCAATTTAATACAGAGCACTGTTTCTAAGGCCTTAAAAATCTGTCAATAAGGAAAACTCAAAAAATTAATATTTTAGTTTGAACCAGGCTATTCCATATAAAATTTGAAAGTGGTATCCAGCCCAAATAGTCACAAAACTAAACTGAAAACAGTCCGTTAGTTAATCCATATTTGATCCAAACTTCTTTTCTTAATCTGGTACAAAGATCGATTTAAACCAGGCCAATTTTTGAAAAATAGGAAAGTCGGTATTAATTCCTAATAGTTACAAAACTAAAGTGAAGGCAGTCAATTAGCTGATCAATGTCGATATTTCCACGATATTAAATCCCACCTCATCCACCATGATTAAGGGACATTTTAAAGTCAAAAGTAAAGTCCTTTTAAGCCACATTATTCTGTGTAAGGTTTAAAAATGAAAACTAAGCAGAAAGCAGTCCATGAGCTATTCTCTATTTTTTTGGGGTACTGCTGGCTCCAAAATCACCCATAAGGAACATATTATATAATAAATAAATTGGATTACCGTTTTACCCAAGCATTCCTCTATATAATTTTAAACTGGGTACCCATTCTTATAAATTGTTAAACCAAAACTAATCTGAAAACAGCCCATTTAGTCTGATCCATAATTTGATCTAAACTACCGTCTCCAAACCTTTAGCTTCTAGCCACGAGCAACATTTCAAATGAAAAAAAATGCTTCAAATTCGGGTGATTCTTTGTAAACTTTCGAAGTGTGAATCCATCCATTCTTAAAAATTACAAAATTAAGCTGAAAGAGCACACGAGCTGATCTGTAATTCGAC
The DNA here is from genome assembly GCA_007258455.2 of Sequoia sempervirens. Lineage (NCBI taxonomy): Eukaryota > Viridiplantae > Streptophyta > Pinopsida > Cupressales > Cupressaceae > Sequoia > Sequoia sempervirens. Next base: position 31,957 of record VDFB02051436.1, read on the forward strand.
CCAAACCACTGTTTACAAAACCTTGAATGTCCCCCATAACAGAACATTGTAGAACCTTAAAAGTGGTTAGCCATTCCTGTAACTCTTAACACCAAATTAGGAAAAAGCCGTGATCGATCCAACCTATTGCCTCCAAACCCTCACAGTCTGTACACATAAACTCAACATTTTGAAGAAAAAAAAAAATTAGGTAACCAGATCTGTAGGTATCCACTGACCCCATTTTCTCTAGTGCTGTCCTTCCTCGAGAGCCTATCTGAAGAACGAGATCTGGTCGACTTCTTCCCAAACAGCAGAGTTTTGAGCCATTTTCCTGGAGACTTCCCCATATCTTCCACAGACGATCGACCAAGCTCAGAATCCCTGCAACTAAACACAGTAGCACATTGTCAATACATAACTAGTACTATAGTATTAGAAAATAGCTTAATGGGCACAGATGTTATTGACATAAGAAAACAAAAAAATTACATTTTCATGTTCAGACAAAACAGAAGCACCTAAAACAAAATAAAAAAACGAGGAACAAGGATTTTTAAAAATAAGAACGTACGCAGCGTACCACTGATTGTTATTCTATGTTATGTTTTGTTGGGTTCTTGTTTTCTCACGGGCAATGCGGCTCAGCAATACTACATAGCTCGTGCCATCCACCGCTACTCTGAACATTCATAAATACACAAAAGCTACATTCACCCCACCATTAATCATTCAATCTTCTAATTCACTCGTACCTACTAGACAAAAAACACAGAAAACCACAACGTTGATCCAAATATGATTTCCATTCCATTGCAGAACATGGAAACGTTTTGTTTCAGAAGCTGGTTGTAATCTGCTCTGACACTCGGGCTTTTTTAAGTGTTTTTTTTTTTTACGCTGATCAGAAGATTTAAGATACTACAACAATATCTAAAACAATCACAAATTTGGCATCAGATTAAGGTGTCCTAAAGGACCTTTTGGTCCGATGCAGATAAAAGTGGAGGGGATCTAGATAAACTGATCCCCAAATAGAGGCAGGTTAGGACAACAGCCTCCAAATCTGGCGGACTGTTGAAATGAATTCAATTGCATTGAATTAGGATTTCACGTCCGTTGCCACCTGCTTGCCCGGGGGATGAGTGTGGGGTACCTTTTTAACTGCCTCATAAAAAGGTTTTTTAATTCGCTTAACAGTGGTTTTGGCCTTGTACGTGGACCTCTTTTAAAGGGGTGGCACTGGGAATTTTGCATTAAATCTAGTACCGTGCTCCAAATTCAAAAAGATTGCCAACTAACTAACCAAGGAAAACAATTTGTAACCGTTATACAACGAGGCAGTTTAATGTATTTTAATCTCCTTGTTAAGTTTGGCTTTTAGTGTCTTCCGACAAATATGGAAAGACTGTGTATTCAACGATGACTTCTATCTTTGAGTTACAGTAGTTTTTAAGTCCGGCAGTATAAGTAGTTAGGTGAGGGGTAAGAGATAATTCACCTATTTAATATTCCTTGTGAGACGTCACTATTATCCAAGAAGATTCAATTATAAAAATATTTTAATTTATTCAATGATTGATTCATACATGTAGCGGAGTTGGTTTGGGTCGTGGGTTTGCTCTCTATAGATTCCAAGTTCGATTCTGAGGCTCAGGTTAACCCAATGTACGTGGCTGGTGGGTAACTGTGTACATCCTGAGAGGATTAGTCTCGCCTCAAGGATATTCATGTTAAGTTCCTAAATAGTACATCAAATTTCCACAAAAAAATTAGCATATCTCTATATTTTAATTAAGAGCTTATAGTTATAGTTTGGGGTTATGGGTATCAACCATGTAGCCTAATCAATTATGTCTTTGCTAAGTTGTCCAAAAAATACTCTACATAAAAGTTAGGTTGAAACATGTGCACCAAAGCATGTATTACAAATCGACTTATATGTCACCATATGATTGGTTGTTTCTTTAATGTTACTTGCAAAGGATATAGTTACACATGTATATGTGCACATGGATCGGTTCCGTATTAAATTTTTACTAGTATATTATTTTTCAGCTAGTGATTTTTTTAATATACCTAATTAGGAGGCTAATTGCATGGTGTCATAGCAACTATTTGTACATGCTCATATATTGGATCCTTTCCCCTAAAAATACAAATAATAGTTGTCAAAATTTAATTCTTAAAGAGATACAATTTAGTCTAGTTCATTGTACAAAAAAATATTTATGAACACTTTATGCAATTAATATAAAATATTGTGTCTTTGTCATCACATTGAATAGTCTAAGTTTGTACTATCTATACAACTCTAGTGTACAATTTCTAAGTTCCTAAACCAAATAATAATTTATTTTATAAAAAACATTATATGTTCTCAATCTATCATATGTAAAAACCATGATTTCTAATAAATGTCATTCTCTTTCAAGAAAAATTGTCTTTTTAGAGACCCAACCATTAGATACTAAAATTCATACAAGACAAAGAGATGTAAAGCTTGTCATTTGATACATAAATGACATCTAATATAAATTTCAACCATAAAATGTAAATATTAATACAGATTTTATATGTAGCACTTCCATAAAAATGTAAATGGTCTCCCTATCAATATATGAGATATAGTCAATTAAAATGGGCTATTAAAGACAAAGGCTAAAATTGTGTGTCTCACTATATTCAACATTATTTTATGGTGCCATTAAAGAAGTATTTTCCTTTAGGCTTATAAAGAACCAAAAGACGTTGCCTATATTGTATCCCATGGTGTTTTGAAATTGTTTGGTATGAACTAAATGTTGGAGTGGCAACATCCATGGAAGTAACTTTTATTTAGTACATAATCAACTATAAATTGGTTTTATCATCTTTCAATCTTGACACTTATTTTCCCTCATTTCCTTAATTTTTCTACTTTCTTAAGTTCTTTGTCACTTTCTTAACTCAAGATATTTGTCATGATATGCACAGACACTATCATTGAGTCCACCTATGATATTGATCCTTGTCTTGAGATGTATCACTCCTTATAGAGATTCTAGTCACACCATAATTTATAAACAACACTAATGAATATCAATTAAGTAAAATTTATCTATGTGTTAAACAATTTAGGAATCGTTAAATTTCCAACCAAGCTACTAGCCTTACATAAAAGTCAAAGACTACTTGGTTTGTTATCTAATAAGATAAATTGTTTATTTTTTATTGTCATAAATAGTTGTAGATATATGTCTTGATTATTCCATACAAGTCGCATCTCCCAAAATTCATAAAACATCTAAAGCATTTTATTCCCAATTTCTATATTTTTAATAATAGATAACTCATTCCATTTATTTATTTTTAATCTAAAACATAAAAATCTTTTTATTACCATGGAAGAACAAAAATGGAAATGATATCCTTTTTTAAACAAACATATTACTAAGACACTTCTAGAATATTCTTAGGAATCATAAAACAAATTAGATTAGCTTGTAGAGAGACCTTTTGACTTTTATTATGTTTACCTTCACACATTTTTTCTTTTGTGATTTTTTAAAATGAGAAACCTAACCAAAATTAATGCATAGTCGTAAAAAAATATCATAATAAGAATATTCATTTAGTGCTCAACAATCAAACAAAACTTTTATCCAATAAGAAAAAATGTTTTAAGTTCTTATTGTCTTAAATGGTTGTCGATATGTCATCATTTTTCCATACAACTCACATCTCCCAAAATTCATAAAACATCTAAAGCATTTTATCCATATTTTTTATTTTTAATAATAGATAACTCATTCCATTTCTTTGTTTTTAAGGTAAAATGCAAAAGCCTTTTATTACCATGGAAGAACAAAATGGAAACAATATCCTTTGTTTGTTCCAAACAACAAACATATTACTAAGACACTTCTAGAATATTATTAGGTATCATAAAACAAATTATAATTTCTTGTAAAGAGCCCCTTTGACTTTTATTATGTTTACCTCCTTGCTTTTTTTAAATTAAAAAACTAACAAAAACTCAAAAAAATATGTAGTCATAAAAATTTACCATAACAAGAATATCTATTTAGTGCTCAACAGTCAAACAAAACAACTATTTTAATGGCCTTATTCAAATTAATGACTCTAATTATGAACGATTTATAGTATTATAGCTCTTGGAAAATGTAAAGAATTAACCATATAAGCATTGTGGTAGTATTCAATCATATTGTATCATTACATGCTCTTAGATGATTTTGGTAGACCACAGATCATGGAGAAAAATTTACACAATTAACATGATAATTCTCTATAATAAAACCATCTACGAGGCATGGGAAAATAGCATACACCGTTGAAAAAAAAATTTGTCTTACACATGAGAGAGTAGCTATATCTAGTGTCTTATTTGGCGACAATATGTAAATAATTAAAGAGTGGAAGAGAAAGATAGAAAGAGAATAAAGGAGTAAGTTCTAATTAAGGGAATGAGTTGTTGTAGAAAGTTAATTTAAGGAGGTAAAATTCATGTAATTGTTAAAGACTATAAATTTTACATTCTTTTTAATAAAAGAAAAAAATTCTACATCATTAAATTCTTACGAGACTCTATTATATTCTAGTTTATTAAGGATAATCTTCAACATACTCCTTTCTCATCCCTCAAAATTCTAACCAAATAATTCATAGTTACATGATTTATTTTTTTTGGTTCTTGACTTGGGTTTCAAAACAAATTTTAAAAGGATCAAAGCATTAGGGCATTAGGTAATAGTGTCCCCACATAATAGATGCTACCATAAGAAGTTGATCCCTTGTGTAGGCTTAGTACTAAGAGCTAATGTAGGCATAATTTGCCATCATCATTTTATAAATAGTATAATTTAGGGTTAACAGCTATTTGCCCAAAAAAACTTTCTCTAGAAGATCGTGTTACCATCTATAGATAATTTTGAACCAACAATAAATAAATCTCAATAAATAAAGAATATAATATAACCCACATAAATATCATGCCAAATAGTACTCACAATCTAAGTTCCAAGTGACTAGGCTAATCTTAATGGCTTTCCTTACATAGTGTTGCAACCAAGTGCTAACTTGAATGTTCCATATAAGTGAACAACTTTATAGCACTTTTGACAAACTTCATGCCAAGAATATCAACATTCTTTAATTTTCCGCACTTTGGTTTTAAATATAAGCATCCATTAAATCATATCCCTAAGACAATTGTGAAAGCCTTATAATCATTGTTGACTGATCCACCTACCCTAACTCTCATATCTTCCAAATGTGTAGAGGTATCCTTCAATTCATAATCTAAATGTTGTGAGTGAACTTTGTGCATTATCACTAACTTTGGAATAGGACTCTTATCTACAATAAATGACATCCATAATTGTTGTGTCTATTATTTATGTATTTGCATTTAGGTTCACTCTTCCCCTCCAACACAAGCTTCTCCACTACCTCATTCTTCTTTGTTACCTCCTAATTTATTTATTTTTCTTGCTTCTCTATTGGCTCCTACCTCTCTCATTTCTCTTATAAATTATTTGTTTTGATGCACTTATTGTGGCCTACATTTGAGCACCATCCACCCATGAGCTTTGTTGTAAGATTCTATGTAAATCATCAATTCAGTGCTAAAAAATACTATATAAAATTATTTGGGTGCTCACAATTAATTAAAAATAATCATTGGGTGCTCAAAATTATTGTAGAAACCTATTTGGGTGTTCAATCTTACAAAAAAAAATTATTTGGTTGTTGAAAAATATTGTAAAAGTCTAATAGAATAGAATATGATTTACTTTCATTTTAATGCTCAAAGTAAGCAAAGTGAAATATATTGTCAAAATGGTGTATTTGAAAGATGACCTAATCAAAATATGTATTATTAATTTGGTTTAAGGAGTGATACAAGGATTAGGGTGAGAGGATCAAAAAGAAATATTTGCATGTTACCCTACCTCTATGACATGTACCTACCTAGATACATCGAGAAACAACCACATGTCCTCACACTTATGCCATTTTTCTTCACCCCTACTCTATTTCCTATGTTGTTGCTACATGGGTTGTTCTCTACCTCTTTATTACTACCCCTAATGGTTATCTTAGTTATAGTAACCACAAACCTCATTGTCTTCATTTTTCTCTAGAGGACTTGCTATAAATTGATCACATTAATTGCAATGGTTATATTTCTTAGTTGAAAGATCTCAACATGCCAATACCCAAATAATTTTCCTACATCAAATGTTGGATGCATCCTCTACTCAATGAAAGGAAATTAGGGAAAATGGGGCAAAGAATATGTTAGTTTTTCTATAGTTATGATTATATCTTTAATTTAACAACAATACATTATTAAAATAACTTATTGAGGTAAAGAACGTTTAGTGTATACGGTTAAATTAATTAACTTTTTAGTCAAGTATGTAACTTACATTGTTAGGTGTTAGAGATGTAAAATATGATTAAATAAATTACTTGAGTATTCAAATAGATAAGATCAAGGGGAAAATATTTAGTTGCTAGTACCAATAATTTTGAAGAATAGGTGCCATAATTTTCACCTATTTTTTAGGGGTCTAAAAATCCATTTTTTACGGCTCTTACATTTATATACATGTTTGATAAATCATATTTGATGATGTGGGCCTAAAACCTTAGGTTTAAGTAGAAGAGTTGCCAAGTTGCTTTAAAAATTTGGATCCAATTCAAAATTTGTGAGCTAGGGCGCTCAAATACTAGGTCTACTCCCTTGAAAATGCTTAAATCTTGCTTTAATAAAAGGTTTTAAGAATAAGAAAAGGCATAAAATATACACAAGAATATATTATTAAGATGCAAGGAAGTTTTGAGCATGACTTGTTGCACTTACAACATACACAAAATAATGATCAATCTTATTCTATCTCCTTATTAGCAAATTATTAACTTCACACTCTTCTTTATAGCAAGGTTTTCATTGTTCTCATTAATTTTAAAATAAATTATGAGATTATTATCATGTGTTAGAGAATCAAATTCATGTTCTTATAGATGGTGAAAATTATATTCCTTGCACTTTAGACTATTTGTCTTAAGTACAATTATTAGTGTATAAGTGGTATATTTCAATGTAATTAGATTTCCACAATCCATATGAATTTAAATCTAAATGCTTTTGGATTTGATTGTGTGGAGTCTTTTTTCATCAACATTTCGGATCACACTCAGTGAACCATCATCAGGATAGAGAGTTGAAAAAGATGGTTCACTGAGTGTGATCTGAAACGTTGATGAAAAAAGACTCCACACAATCAAATCCAGAAGCATTTAGATTTAAAAGTGGTATATTTCTAAATAAAAGTTTAAAAAATATTTAAGCTTTCATTAAATTTTATATCATACATTTTGATGAATAGGCCTTGATTTACATCTTACCCTTCCCTTATATTAATTTGATTATAAGGGCATAGAAATGAATTTATTTCAAATCTACATGCATGGAAATGAATCTAGTTCAAATATGCAAGCATGGAAATAAACCTGGTTCAAATATATGTGTATGGATTCAATCCATAAACTTTTAAATTTAATTTATGGGATCCAACCAAATTTTATTGGTAATTATTACTCACTGACATAATCTTGAAATATTCAAATTACATAGTAAGGTGTTATATATAAAAGGACAAACCCTAATTTGTTATCATCATATAAGACTTATATATCCATCATTTAAGATTCATTGGGGCATCTAGAGAAAATCAAGGAGTTTCATTCAACGTCATTGAATAAATACTTTGCATTACACATGACATCCATAATTACACATGATTAGATTGTTAGGACTAGGGGAGTAGGTATTTTGTACACCTTGTAAAGCTTAGGTCTAGTACATGGTTGTTTAATATATAAAATCTAGTAATTAGTTATAACCACATTGAAAATATTTATTCACTTGGGTGGTCATAAATATTCTATAGTTGGCACTCCCTACCATTAGTCATGACAATTATAAGAAGTCAATTTTAGGGGAGTAGATTTGGACTAGCATCTTGGATGAGCTAATAATAGTGGTTTGTAAGAGTAATTAGTGCCTCATTAGGGAGTGCTTGGAAGTTTCTTATAATATATAATATAATTATGGTTAAATAAAACTTATAAGAGGAGTTACATTCTATTTTGGAGGCCTCACACATGTGGGGGTGTTAAATTTTAACCATGAAGAATTAGGTGTGTGTTTTGGGTAAGGGTTAAATTGGTACATGATTTGAGGAAATCATTAGTGGTTTTTTTAGGCTCTTTGGTCTATATATTGATGAATTAGAATGGAGATCACATGGCATATTTTTCCACATTGTTATGTTGCTAAAATTCATCCATGTTTTAGAGTGTTTATCTCCTATAAAGCTTTGAGCTTTAGAGTGTATTGTAAATATTATTTTGCTTATAATATATTAGTTCAATAATTTAAAGACTATGTTTTTTTCCAGAAAGAGTTGTCCCATGTTATATCTATGTCTATCTCTAGACTTTGTAGTTGTCTCATTCTCTCTTATGTTCTCATTCATTTCTAAGTGTTATTTTATATGCTAAAACTTGGCTAAAATTTATATAGATTAGATAAACTTTCTCGTTATAAGAAATTAAATATGAAGCTTTTTTTCATATTTCCTTTATGTGCATATTGCATGGTTTCTTATTTTGTCTTCAATTCTATCAAAAAATTTCAACTGGATAGGCTTGACCAAGGAGAAGATCCTCACTTAGAAAGCTTCAAAAATGTTTGTCAATATTGCTAGTCATTTATTGTAGGTATAGATATCAAGGAAAACAAAAACCAAAGGTTTAGAAATAGTAAAATTGAATCCACACACAAAGATAAAATGTGTGGGTGCCCAGATCATTTCTACATTACAAATATGACCAAACACGCCATAATAGGTGTCCTAGTTCATTAGTGACCATAGGTTGTAGAGTTATGGCATGATGATCAATCATATCATACTATCTATTACAATTAAATTAGAACTGCATCTAAAACTAAGTACCTTATCTTATTTATTTAAATTATATACACACTTATTATCACATTTATTTATTGTCACAATCCCAACTCTATAATTTTTATGGTGGTCATTATTCATTGTGGATTAATTAATTTACCCTAGGAATTATGTAGGTGTGATTTATTCCCTTACAAGAGTCTACTAGTAGGTGGTTTTCTTGTAAAGTTAATTGACACACAAATAATTTACTAGCTCCTAGATCAAATCTTGTTAAATGTATCAACGCCAAAAATTGTGCTCCTCTCAAAACCAAGATTTACTCATACACTTGAATATAATTGAAGAGGAAGAAATGGTAACCCTAGAGTTAAACATGTCTCTTGTTTTTGCTAAAAAAAGATAAATAAATGGTTATAAAATAAATAATATGTTAAATTAACAAAAAATAGTTGATCCAAGTATAAGGTAAGTAATTACATATTTTAAAATAACAAGGATAGGGATAGCTTAGCTCCTTTATTGGGATTGTTACATTGTGTTGTTAATTTATCTATTTTCTTGCTCATGTTATTGGATTATTCATATGAACTTCATATATATTTGAACAAATGTGTCTTTGAGTCCTAAAAATTAGCTATATAGAATCACTATCATGATTCTATCTTTCAAAAATTCATGTCTAGAATCTACCTTTGTGTTTCCACCTTTCACCTACTTTGAATTTTACTCCTCTACTTCAGTACCTATGTTAGGCCAAGGTAATGTTTAGGAACATCTTTGGGAGGTTTTTGTGCCAAGATTAAAGTATTTCACTTTATTCATAGTCAAGGCCCTTTGTAATTATTATTCATGATGACTAATGGCAAGAAAAATGGATGCTAAATGGATGACACTAAATGTACTAGTGTTCCTAGTATGAAAATGCTAGATTTAATTACTCTTGGATTATTTTTGAAAGATAATATGCCCTTAGATTCAATGGTGTTTTATGATCCTTATTAAAATGACTTAGGATTCTATCTTTAAATAGGCAATCCTAAGTAGTCAATTTGAAATTTTTACACTTAAGTTGACTAGTAATGGTCACTTTTGAAATGGGTTGACTTAAGGAATGTGAAATTAAGAATTGATTAAGGTGTAAATAATCACACAAGTGATCATATCTAAGGTACAAAAGGGGTATCAAAATTATATCTAGACAATTAGGGACAAATTAGCTAAAGAATAGGGTTACGACTAAGTTTTATTAACTGTAATGGAGTGAATTTGAACCCCTTGTCATCCTCTGACCCTATTTTGAATGCTCTTCTACAATATATGGGTCAGATGCAAAACCAGTTGGTGAATCTATCTCGGTCCTTTGCCTGACCCATCTTCCAACCCTTCTTTTGACATAGCCCTTTTTCGGTGACGATTTTGAACACTCCATTCCCTCAAGGGATGGAAATCCCTAAGTTTAAGAAGTATGGTGGTAAAGGAGATCCCTAGACACACGTTTTAGCCTTTAATGCGATGTGCATAGATTTATTTCACCATGATGCTCTAATGGTGAAACTCTTTCCTCGATCTCTCAAGGATACAACACTTGAGTGGTACTGTTCCTTGCCTGACAATTCTATATTCTCATTTGACCAATTTGTAAATCAGTTTCTTTGATAATTCCAAGCTAACATTGGTCTAAAGATGACCTTCTCGGATCTTGTCCGATGTGAGTAGGGAGAGCACGAGAAGATCATTGATTTCATGGCGCGATACCAAGCGCTCTTTTCCCAAATTTCATACCCACTACCTGTCGACTCAAACATGAAAAAGGTATTCATAGGCAACCTACAATGAGCTTGGCAGGAGAAATTCACCTTGATGAAATATCTCTCCTTTGCACATTTGTGTGTTGCGTTGCGAGAGTACCAGCAGACGGTTGTTCAGTTTGGGGGATTGTCCTCGTGCTCTCGTCCCGAAGGAAGGTCCATAGTATCAATTTCAAGAAAAGGAAAATTTGTTGCAAATGTAGTTATTGTGACTAATGATCAAGGCCTCAAGCATAACAAACATTTTACGAAACTATCTGAGTCTTATTCTTCTATTCTACATAAGCTATTGAGGGATAAGATTATAACATTAGAAGATCCTCGACCTTTGAGGGAGCCTTATCTCGACTGGTATGATGGAAACGTACTCTTATAGTACCACCATGTCCATGGGCATGATACTAAACATTGCATGCTCCTATGTCATGAGATACGGGATCACATCGATGACGGTACCATCCGTCTTGATGGTAAGAAGGAAAACACGAATAAGTCAGTGGCTAAGGCGAATAGTGAATTGCAAATATATATGGACCCATTTTCGTCTCACTTTGTGAACTTAATTATTGATCCTTTTGATGCTTCTCCTAAGGTCTCGACATATGTAAATATGGTCTTGTTTACTCCTAGTCCCCCCCCCCTCAACCTACGACTAGCTCACTAGATGTGACTTTCACCTCGCAAAACTTACCCATGAATAACAAATCCTCTCCCCTATGTATTCTCGCTTGCTTCAATGGAAACATTGTGATAGGAGTCCTATTTGACCTCATGAGTCACATGAATTTTATCACGAAATAGACTCTTTTGCTAAATTATTTACAAAGGGAGGAATATGAGAAGATAAAAACTACTATACATACACACAACGGTCTCTCTCTTTCTCTGTATGGCTCTATAACTCTTTCCATCCTAGTAGGACCTAGGGTTGTGGATACTACTTTCGATGTCATTATGAAATATGATCTATTCAGGGTGAAGTTGGGCATCCCTTTGCTAGCTTCCATGAATGGAATTGCTTCTGTTATTCACAAATGTCTGAAGTTCTCTCATGAAGGTGTTGTGCATGTCATGCGCAAAACTAGGTATTAGCCATTGGTATCCCATGGGGGTTATTCCTTGGATCAATTTTAGCCTACCTCGGTTGGTCTGCTTCCTCCTAGAATGAACCTACTTTATCAAAATTACACTAAGTATAAGACCAGGGGAAAGGTGCAGCCAAAACTGACTCACCCTGTAACGCAACAACAAGTTGCCTCTTCCTCTTAGAAGAAGAAGGGAAAGCATGCCCATGCTTAGGGCCCTTCTTCGTCTTCCTTTGTTGTTCCACCTACTACTTCCTCTTGCCCTACTGCGACACCATCGACTTGCACTCCTATGTTTTTGTTGGGGAGTCTGATGGTGCTTACTTGGTGAAAGTCCAAGTGTCCGACATTTGAACTTCCTATCTTACCCACAATGCCTCGGCTCATTTTGTATGGTAAGGGGAAGGGTCCCAGTGGATTGTCTTCTATGTCTCGGCCTCTGCGGCCTCCTACTGCTCCTACCTCTAAGGTTGTGAACAGGAAGAGGCATGTCATTGAGGCACTCGAGCCTGCTCCTCCTACTGTTGCTGCATCATCTTCTCCATCTCTTCCTCCTATTCCCATCTAGGAGTCCCTCCCTCTGCCAGAAATGGCTATGGTGGATACTTTGATAGTTGAATAAGAGTCTTTTGTCCCTTCTCAGGTCACGGCCTCTAGATCCCAAAGCCATATAAATTTCCTTGCACATGAGCGCAAGCATTGGAGGAAGGCTCTAGTCGTTGAGTAGTCTGCCTTGCAGAAGAAGGAAGAGGAGCCAACAACTCCTGCTTCAACATCTTTTGTTGTGTCCTCTGCTTCCGCTCTTTCTGCTTCAGTTCCCTTTGCCTCAATCTTGCTTCCAACTCCCCCTACAAGTGTGAACGATCCTCACTAGAGGAGGGTGTCGGTATTCATTGCTCCTTTGTTTGAGCCTCCCCTTTTGATGTCCCTTATGGACATCCCGCCATTTTTGAAACTTGTAGACATGTCGAATACCTCTGTGGTGTTTGCCAAGGTTTTCTCCTTTTCTTCCTCGCCCTTTGCCTCGTCTGTGGGGATTTCACATCCTCTGATGAAACAGAATATGGAGGATGACCTTGCTTGCAATGGGGGTCGGAAGAAGGGCTCGCCTTCTTCAGAGGGTGGCTCTGTGTTGGCTTGCACCGTCTTAGTGACAGAGGAAGCCTCGATGTCCCCGAAGTTTGTCACTACTCCTGAATCGTTCAATAAGGCTAGTAGTGGATCTCGTGCACCACCTCCATCACCCACTAATTTGACACATAACACTCCTATAAAGTGCATGTTCAACTCCATGGATGAGGTCCCAACACTATCAGCAATCTTTGTGAAATCACGAACGTTCACCTCATCGGAATTGAGTGGAGAAGAGCTTGAGGGGCCTTCTTCCTTGGCTCTTGTTGCAGGAGGGTCGAAGGGTACCCCCTTGATATTTCACCCTTGTAGGCTCATTTTCCCTCCCCTTACAATGATCTAGACTAGGAGAATGATGACCTTTTGGTTGATGAGGACTAGGGGGCACCTCTTCTTTATTTGTATATTAGATTGTGTGTGTGTGTTGTATTCGCCCATGCTTGTTTTATATGTTCCTGTATGACCCTTGTCACCCTCATAGGTGCTTGGATACAAGAGTGTTTTTGTGTCGTAAAACTTCCTCTATTTGTCACATCATTCTTCTCTTTGTCATGTATTGATTTTCAACAATTGGGGATGATGCAAAGAGTTGGGGGAATTTAGGCCTCCCTTCCATGTTGACCCAAAAAAAAAAATCATTTTGTTTTCATGTGCCTTCTTCACATGGTCTAATATAGTAGGGGGTTGATGATAGTTCATTTATATATTATTATATCTATTTATCTATATTTATGAGCAACTCTAACCCCAAAATATCAAATCCCCCTATCTCATGTTTGTTATGTCATGATTTCTCCTTTCTTTTTACCTTTCTCTCTTCTTTTCTTGATTTGTAATGTTGTGGTGCTCACGTGTTTTCCCTCGCGTGTGCGACAACATCACCATGCTTACATCTCGTCATGTCCCATGGGCCACAACATCACTTTTATTCTTGCTTTTCTCTCCTTAGGATGTCATGTGCCTTTGTGTTCTGCACGCACCATCCTAAGGGGGGGATATCATATTGCTTTAATTTTCAAAAGATGCATTCGGTGGCCAACGAATCTCTTCTTGAAAACCTCTATCCTTTTCTCAAAATATTTTTCAAAAATTACATTCTTCAACATGGACTCCTATGTGACTTTTTCTTTCTTTTTGAATTCATAAGATAGAATTTATACTTTCCCTTGCAAGGGAACATTCTTTCTTTTGAATTCCTTGATGAAATGAATCTTTCATAAGGAATATTTGATGCTAGAATCATTGATAAAAAATGTTGTTTCTTTTCATAAATATTATCGCTTCCAAACTGAGTGTCCCTTGAGTGGACCCCCTCTCTTTTAAAGGGTTCCCGAGGGACCCTTTGAAATCTCTTCCTTCAATTGTTGACTATCTGCTTGTCTACCTACGTGGCTTCTTTTTGATATCTAACATGTTTTTCATGTGGGTTAATATGTTGCTTTGCAAGTGTGCCTATGAAGTTGCTTTTCAATTAGACTCTGTGGAGCCTCTTACATTCAGATTCCTTCAGGACTGAGTACCTAGGGGGTGCCTCCTTTGCAATTCTGAGGACTTGTGAGGCGTTTACATCCTATAGGATCTCTTTGTTCAACTCTATAGCTCTAAGGACCTACATAGCCCTTTTTCTCACCATTCTTGGGGCTGCAGATCTGCGACAAATTTTCTTCAACTCTCCTTGGGTCTGAGGACCTATGGAGCCAGCTTTTCTTCCTATACTTTTGGGTGGGTCAGATTGCAGTCTACTTCCTTGATGGTTCAGGTATACATTTCTAAACTCCTTCGATCTACTTTACCTTGCATCTAGTAAAACATATGCTCGCTAAAGTGGGGGAAAAATGTAATGGAGTGAACTTGCACCACTCGCAAATTCCCCATTTACATCCCCTCACCTTAGAAACATTAAATTTTACAATGCATTTCCACCTCATTCATTCGCATTCCACCCACTTGGAGGTTGTTTGTAGTTTCAGTGGGGGGATTTTTGTCGGGGACACTAGCATGACGCACAGACATTTTCGTGGTGCACTACCATCCTGACAGGATTCCCGCCTCTAGAATCTGCAAAGGCATTACAATTCTCCATTAGTGATGAAGAGTAACACCCCTACGCCCTTGACCAACCTCAAACGGCTCTTTTGGGCTTCTATTCACTTCAAAACATTCATTCTTCATGTAATTACATCCTCTACACACTTCTTCATTCCCACTTCACATTTTCTATACACTTGAGCTTGATCATACTTCACTTCTTGTTGCACTTTTTCCACCATTGGAGTTGTGAATTGGTGTCTTGTGAGACTGCTTCTTTGTTGTTACAACAACGTTGACTTTACCATGCTTGCATCTTCCTCTACATGCTTGAGGGCACCTTGATTAGGAAGGTGATATTGTTTCATTTCTCCATTTCCATAGCATTGTCATTTGATTTACATAGCATAGTGTTGTTTCCATCGCTTGCAATTTCTTCCATGATCTTCTCTATCGTATTTTCTATCTCATGGCTATTCTAGTTTTCCATGGAGGTGGGAACACCGAAATGAGGGTTTGATTGCAGCAAGCCCCAAAACAGCCCCAACATTTTCCCCCATTTTGCTATGTGTAGGTTTTGTGTTCGTGTGGAGCTTGCGGGAGGTTGGACCATTCGTAAGTCATATTTTCATCACCTTTCACTCTTGTCAAATTCTAGCTAGACCTTTAAAGCACATCTCTCACTATTCTATTAATTTGTCACTTTCTATTTGAACTATCACATTAAACTGCATTAGTTAAGTAGCTAGCTCGTTTCCTAAGGTTTTGCACTGCATTTCATACTTTTTTCCCATACGGACACTAGAACACTTATGAGATGCTAGCACAGCACGTTGTCATCCCTACTCTACGATGCTTTCCTCTAGCTGTATTTGTTTGAGTTGCGATCTAAAATCCGAAAACCTTCTCTCTTAACCCCTTGAAACTTTCGGGTTAGCAGAAAGATAGCAGCACTAAGAGTGCTCTTATTTTCTCTACCTTAAATGTCTTACAAATTTTCCAAACCTTCCATTTAGCTTGAGATAGATCAGGGCAACTGATCATTCTAGACCCTACTGTGACTCGGGATCCTGAGCATTGGGTCCCCCTCCTCTACATTAACTTGAAAATTAAAACTCTCAAATTAGACATTGGGACAACATACTTATCAACGAGACTTTAGTGAGTACAAGAAAAAATGAAGAAGTGTTAATATGTACCTCTCCACAAAGCAATAATAAATTAGAGAATTAAAACATTTCACTAATTTTTAATATTAATCGAATTTAAAAGTTAGTACATAAAATTATATTATATTTCTAGATAAAAGTTATAAGAATTTTATTTTTCTTAGGTGCTCAATTCACAGTCAATATATTCAATGATAAGATCCACCATATTTTCATTAGGAGGTTAGTTGTGTAGTCCATGCATATTCATACAACTTATAACTACTACAATTTTGTATGATGAAGGGTCTCTAGTCAATAAATTTACCAATACAACTCACTTTATTTTATCTACATAAGCATGCTTATTGATACAACTCATTTCACTTGTATAATTTAATCTATGTCTTCATTAATGTTCTTTGCACTCTAATCAATGTCTTCAGTAATTCAACTTACTCCATTTTCTTTAACATATCTTTGACTTTACATATATTATGTATTATGATATACATATCTTCAAGTTTTATGTTATAATTTGTGACTAGCATATCTCTCATTTTTCTATAATTAAATAGTTTTCTATATTATAACTCTTACTTAATGTGTCATACCCCATCTTCTAAAAGGAGTCAATACCTTATCTTATATTACATAAAAATTAATCTCTTCAATAATATTTTACGTCATAATTGTTGGAATTGTGTGCCTCAATCTCACAAGCTGAAACATCTGAAAGAGCCAAGTCAGTGTGACATCCTTATTGTCTTGCTGACTAACAGTTGTGCAACCTTGTGAAATGTTCAGGTCGTCGAGACCTTGATGATGTCTTACCGACTGGAGCTATCGCTATGACTTGTGGTGTTTAGTGTAACCTTCTACCGAGTGGGTTGGTCTGGCCGACAGTCTGATTCCTAGCGGATGTCAGGGAGACTCATGGTGACTGATGTTATCAGGGAGACTCTTTGCCAAAAGGTTTACTTCGGTATGAAGTCTTAGCGATGTGAGATGTCTTGTCGACAGTGTTACACTCAGAGTCTTCGAGGAGAGACTTGAACACTCGGTAAGAGCTCTTGGCGATGGGTGTTAGTCTCACCGATGCTTTGGCTGTTGTCAGTATGACTCATGGTGAAAGGTGGTCTCGGGGTAACATAGAAGCCTTGGTAAGAACTCTTGCCGATAGTTGGTTCTCTTGCTAATGGGTATGAAAATCGATGTGACCTCTTGGCAACAGTGGTAAGTCTCGCCGATGGTAGGACATTTCGGTGTGGCATGAAGGCTTCGGTATGATCTCTTGGCTAATAGTGATAGTATTGCCGATGGGAATGCTGGTGTCTATGTGACCTTTTGAACATTGGTATGACCTCTCACCGAATAGCGATTGTCTTGGAGAATAGCGCTACATGTGATGATATCAGTATGATGTCTTGGCGACAAGGGGAAGTCTGAGTGACTATTTTTGAACTCGATGTAACCTCTTGCTGAAGGTGATGAGTCTGGTTGATATCAATGGTTGGGCTATGTGGCATCGGGGAGACACGGTTAGTGTCTCACCGACATGCGAACACAGGTTGAACATTGTTGACCGATTGGAAGACTATCCTACGTGGTGTGTCTTTGACCAATCAGAGGAGCAGAATGGGAACCGTTGGAAGTTAGACTATTGTGGTCATTATGTGAGGAAGTTCAACAAACCAGGGATGACATGGATATACTCTAAGATCGATGATGATGTTTTTTTTGGACGATCAGTGGGATGAACAGTTTGATGTGTGATCAGTGTTTGTGAATTCAATTCTGAGAGCATTGTATCTTGAATGTTTTGTACAAGGTTGATCAAGGATTATGCTGTTGTAAATTGACATCAGAGAGAGTGAAGCTCGTACTCTGTATGTAATTTCATTAATGTAATACAAAGGGGTTTTTCTTGGTGTGGTGGGTTTTTCTCCCATAAGGGTTTTCCCACGTAAATATGGTGTTCATCTATGTATGTTCATTTCTCTGTTTCTGCTATTTCTTTCAAGTGTATCTTAATTGGATTGTAATTGAAAATTTAAAAGTATCTCTGCATTCTTCCCTGAGTTTTTGACATTAGGAGAGTTGTTTCCGCACCTTAGCTTTCCTTACAAGTGGTATCAGAGCCTGGCCAGTTGTGTTATCCTTATGGGTACGTTGGGTTTTTTTGTCAATTTCTGTTCAGTGGGAATCTTGTAGAAGTTTGGTAATTCAAATTACAGGTTAAGATGGCAAGCACGTCAGGAAAGATTGAAATTGAGAAATTCAATGGCAGCAATTTTGAGTTGTGGAAACTTAAAATGGAAGATCTGTTGGTTGATCGTGATCTTTGGATTGTTTTTGTCTAGAATGAAGCCTACAGGCATGAAGCAAGAGGATTGCGACCTTGCAGATAGAAAATTAAAGGGGCTGATAAGGCTCTATTTATCATACTTTTTTCTTCTGAATGTTCATGAAGAAAAGACTGGCTCTTCCTTGTGGAAAAGACTGGCAGCTATTTATCAGGGCAAGTCCTTGGTGAATAAATTGTTCTTGAGGAAGAAGTTGTACTCTTTGAGAATGCAGGAAGGAGGGTCTATTGCTGATCATTTGAATGCTTTCAACATGTTGATTGCATAATTAACATCTGTGGGTGTGAAGATTGATGAAGAAGATCGTTGTATGCTGTTATTATGTTCTTTGCCAAATTCTTGGGATCACCTGGTGATGGGTATTGGGAGTACGACATCCACTTTTAAGATGGAAGATGTTGTTGCTTCTTTGTTATCAAAAGAGATGAGAAGAAAATATTTTGAGATGGCGAAGGATGCTCTTGTTGTTAGAGGCAGATCGAAAGAAAAAGGCAAGAAGAAGGACAAGAAGTCCAAATCCAAATCAGAAGGGAGATCAAAGTCTCCTGGAAAGAAGTCCAAGGTGAAGTGCTAGAATTGTGGGCAACCTGGTCATGTCCGAAAGGATTGTAAAGAGGAGAAAAAGAAGAAGAAGTATTCTTCTGACAATGATTCTTCTCAGAGTGATGCAGACGCTTTCATTGCAGCCTTGGGTATGTAGGCATCAGATGATGTCTGGCTGACTGATTATGGAGCATCTTTCCACACGAAATCTCACAGAGACTGGTTCACGAAGTATGAAAAATACGATGGTGGAAAGGTGTATTTGGCAAGTGATTCATCTTTGGAAATAGTTGGTCGTGGAAGAGTCAGAATTCAATTCCCTGATGGAAGAGTGAAGGGAATCAATGATGTAATGCATATACCAGGTCTGGCTCGAAATCTACTTTCTGTTAGTAAGCTGAATGATATTGGAGTGTAAGTCACGTTCTTTGGAAATGGCTGCAAGATGACTAGAGGCTCTATGGCGCTAGCAAGGGGTGATCGTATTGGTACCTTGTATAAGCTTGATGCACATGTTGTGCAATGCAATAGTGTCTCTGCCAAGTCACAGAAAGCTACTCATGGAGGAAAAGAGGAAAAATTTCCTGATGGTGTAAAATTTATGGAAGTTAAACTTCCAGCAGAAAAGACTATGCTCTGACATAATAGGCTAGGCCACATTGGAGAGAAAGGTTTAAAAACCTTGAAGAATAAAAACCTGGTTGAGGGGCTTGATGATTGTAACCTCAAATTTGAATTTTCTGAACATTGTATATATGGTAAACAACACTGTGTTTCATTTTATTCCAGTCCTCACAAATCTTCTGGTTTGCTTGATTATGTACATTCTGATGTTTTTGGTCTAGTGAATGTTCCTTCTTTGTCTAAGTCAAGGTACTATGTATCGTTTATTGATGATTATTCAAGAAGAGCATTTGTCTATTTTTTGAAAAGTAAATCAAGTGTTTAGTCGGTTTAAGGAATTTAAGAACCTTGTAGAAAATCAGACTAAAAGAAAAATAAAATGTTTAAGGATTGATAATGGCGGTGATTTTGTTTTGATGAATTCAAGAGGTACCAAAGATCATGGGATTAAAAGACATAAAACTACACCTTACACTCCGCAACAAAATGGAGTTGTAGAAAGGTTCAATAGGACAGGATGGAAAGAGCACGGTATAGCCGAGCAAGGCCGGGCTTGAGGAGAAGTTTTGGGTCGAGGCAATTACTACAGATGTTACTTGATAAACCGTTCTAATTCTCGTCTTGTTGAGAAAACAACACCTTTGGAAGCATGGTCTGGTAAGAATCCCTCTCTGAGACACATTTGTGTTTTTGGCTGTGAGGCATATGCATATGTGTCGAATGAGAAAAGATTTAAATTGGAGAAAAAGGTTGTTAAATGTATTTTTATTGGCTATAGTTCTGGCATAAAAGGATACAAGCTTTGGAATCCTAATACGAAGAAGGTTCTATACAACATAAGTGTTATCTTTCATGAGCTGAAACCTTCTACCTTGGATCTGCAGTCAGAGACAAAATCAGAAAACAAAAAGGATGTAGTTGAAATTCCTCTGACACCAGATAAAGAGGAATTCAAAATTCAAAATGTACATGAAATTGAGGAGAGCTCAAGTAGTTATAAGAGTTCTGAAGAAGAAGAACAACCTCACCTCGCCAAGTGAGGAGTCAACTCGTGAAAGAAAGCAACCTGATAGGTATGGGTTTCTTTGATAAATTCTACTTGTGCCTATGCTTTAATTTCTAGCACTGATGAGCCTAGGACTGTGAAAGAGGCATTTAGAATGTCTGATTCAAACTCTTGGTTGGAAGCCATCAATGAAGAAATGGCATCATTAGAAAATAATGATACTTGGAGTTTGGTGCCCTTGCCTGAAGGCAGAAAAGCTGTGGGCTGCAAATGGGTATTTAAAAAGAAAATAGGTCTGGATGGCAATGTGGAAAAATATAAGGCGAGGTTGGTTGCGAAGGGTTATTCCCAGGTAGAGGGAATTGATTATGGAGAAATTTTTTCTCCTGTAGCTAAGCTGACGTCTATTAGATTTCTTTTGTCACTTGCAATAGTGTATGACTTAGAGATTGAACAAATGGATGTGAAGACAACATTTCTTTATGGTGATCTTGAAGAAGAGATTTATATGTCCCAGCTTGAGCACTTTGTGGAGAAAGGTAAAGAAATATTGGTTTGCAATTTAAAAAAATCTATGTATGGATTAAAGCAGTCTCCTAGAATGTGGTACCAGAAGTTTGACACTTTTATTTTGTCATTGGGATTTGTAAAATCAAAATCTGATCATTGTGTGTATTACAAAGCTGAAAGTGATCAAGTTCTTATTATTGCTCTCTATGTTGATGATATGATGTTCATAGGCAATAGTAAGTTAATGATTTATGATCTTAAGTCTTAGTTGTTTGCAAAGTTAGAAATGAAAGATCTTGGTGCAACAAGGTATATTCTGGGAATGGAAATAACCAGGGACAAGAATAGTAGAAAACTTTGGCTCAGTCAGAGTAAGTATGTTAAGACTGTTCTAGAGAGATTTTGTATGAATGATTGCAAGCAGCTAGTTGTTCCAGTTTTGTAGGGAACGAAGCTATCTATTGAAGACTGTCCAAAATCTCCTACTAAGATGGGGGACATGACTAGTGTGCCTTATGCTAGTGCGGTTGGCAGTATTATGTATGCAATGGTCTGTACAAGGCCAGACATTTTATAAGCAGTGGGAGTACTTAGTTGGTTTATGGCTAATCTTGGAAGAACACATTGGGATGTTGTGAAAAGAGTTTTCAGATATTTGAAGGGAACTTCAGAATATGCTTTGTGTTACCATGGGAACTTGGTTGAATCACAAAGGACTCTCAGTATTCAAGGCTATGTGGATTCTGATTGGGCAGGGGACATTGACAGCAGAAGATCCACTAGTGGATATATTTTCACGTTGAATGGTGGTGCAGTGAGTTGGATGAGTAAGCAGCAGGCTGTAGTCGCTTTGACCACTACAGAGGCAGAATACATGGCAGCAACACACGCCTATAAAGAAGCAATCTGGTTAAAATGTTTGTGTTCTAACATTGGTTTTGATAAAGGGAAAATAACAATTTACTGTGACAGTCAGAGTGCTATTTGTTTGGAAAAGAATCCTACTTTCCATGCCAGGACAAAACATATAGATGTTTAGTATCATTTTGTACGAGATATGGTGGAGGATGGAAAGGTCTCTTTAGAAAAAGTGGATACTCTGAAGAATGTTGTAGATGCATTGACGAAGCCAGTGAGCACAGACAAGTTTAGGTGGTGTGCCAATTTGATGGGCCTTAGTTCCCATGAATTTTAGTAGTTATGTTGTGCTCTAGAGGTGCCCGTGTGATCTTCGTCAAGTGGGAGTTTGTTGGAATTGTGTGCCTCAATCTCACAGGTTGAAACCTCTGAAAGAGCCAAGTCGGTGTGACATCCTTATTGTATGGTTGACTAACATTTGTGCAACCTTGTGAAATGTTCAAGTCGCCGAGACCTTGATGATGTCTTACCAACTAGAGCTATCATTGTGACTTGTGGTGTTCGGTGTAACCCTCTGCCAAGTGGGTTCATCTGGCCGACGGTCTGATTCCTAGCAGATGTCGGGGAGACTCATGGTGACTGATGTTATCGAGGAGACTCTTTGCCGAAAGGTTTAATTTGGTATGAAGTCTTAGCAATGTGAGATGTCTCACCGACAGTGTTACACTCGAAGTCTTCGAGGAGAGACTTGAACACTCGGTAAGAGCTCTTGGCGATGGGTGTTAGTTTTGTCGATGCTTTGGCTATTGTTGGTATGAATCATGGCGAAAGGTGGTCTCAAGGTAACATGGAAGCCTCGGTAAGAACTCTTGTTGATAGTTGGTTCTCTCGCCGATGGGTATGAACATCGGTGTGACCTCTTGGTGACAGCGGTAAGTCTCCTCGATGGTAGGACATTTCAGTGTAGCATGAAGGCTTCAGTATGATCTCTTAGTGAATAGCGATAGTCTCACCGATGGGAATGTTGGTGTCTATTTGACCTTTTGAACATCGGTATGACCTCTCACCGAATAGCGATTGTCTTGGCGAATAGCACTACATGTGATGATATCGGTATGATGTCTTGGCGACAAGGGGAAGTCTGAGCGACTATTTTTGAACTCGGTGTCACCTCTTGCCGAAGGTGATGAGTCTGGTCGATATCGACGGTTGGGCTATATGGCATTGGGGAGACACGGCTAGTGTCTCACCGACATGCGAACACATGTTGAACGTTGTTGACTGATTGGAAGACTATCCTACATGGTGTGTCTTCGACCAATTAGAGGAGCAGAATGGGAACTGTTGGAAGTTAGACTATTGTGGCCGTTCTGTGAGGAAGTTCAATAGACCAGGGACAACATGGATATACTCTGAGATCGATGATGATGTTTTTTTTGGATGATCAGTGGGATGAATAGTTCGATGTGTGATCAATGTTTGTGAATTCAATTCTGAGAGCATTGTATCTTAAATTTTTTGTACAAGGTTGATCAAGGATTATGTTGTTGTAAATTGACATTAGAGAGAGTGAAGCCCGTACTCTGTATGTAATTTCATTACTGTAATACAAAGGGGTTTTTCTTGGTGTGGTGGCTTTTTCTCCCGTAAGGGTTTTCCCACGTAAATCTGGTGTTCATCTGTGTATGTTCATTTCTCTGTTTCTACTATTTCTTTCAAGTGTATCTTAATTGGACTGTAATTGAAAATTTAAAAGTATCTTTGCATTCTTCCCTGAGTTTTTGACGTTAGGAGAGTTGTTTCCGCACCTTAGTTTTCCTTACAATAATCATCTACCTTTATTTACACTACACTTTAATTCAAGACTTTATATTATGTCACTTAAAGTAGCAAGGTTATAATTGAGGGACCTCGAATTTGTTGACTAAATAAAATATCTTAGGCTTCCAAACTTTACAACTTCAATTACATTATACACCCATTCACAATATTAAACTTGAATAGCTTTACAAGTGTATTCCATTATATCATGGCTTTGCACAAAAATTTAGATCTCCTTATCTAATTTTTGGGCTAGCATGGATCAACCCACATATTTGTCTAGCTTTCTCAATATGGCCTAACATCTTGTCCTACTTGTATCTTCTAGTAGATTTGGTTGGAATAGAATTGTTAGATTTTTCAGGTCACTAGAGTCTCATCTCTCAAATCTCATAAAAGGCTATATATTCTATAAAAGATACCATTATTTCCATGTGTTGCATGGATAAGTGTTAGAGTCACTCAATGATTCAAGCTCCCAAGATCACTTGCAAAACCAAAAATAACCTTCTAAAAGAGAGAAAATCAAGAGCATAAATTTGCAATAATGGATACAAAATAAGATTAGATCAAATGTGATCAAATATATAATGCAATGAAATGATTTAAAAATGAGAGCCCCTTGGTTATATAGCCAAGGTGAGAAATAGGATTAGACAAGATCATGACAAGTGTCTTAATTCTATATCATGAAACAATTAATATTAAATGACCTAGGACACAAGAATTAAATTACATAAGATAAGATAAGATCTAAATGACAACTAAGAATTTTAGAAAGATTCCTAGGACCTAAGTAAACTTAACATTTGAATAGGACCTACTAGTGGACTAGTTAGGTAAAACACATTATTCACACCGATGCCTCCCATTAACTACAACTTAGGGAGGAACAACCCAATGCAAATGATGCAAATATGGGTCCCTGATACTAGGCCATGTTAGGTACCCATGTACAAATGGAATCTCTTAGAAATAAAGAAAAGGATAAAACCCAGTGGGACAAAAAATCTCCCCAAAAGAGAGATGAAATCAAAATGCTCTCAATGAAGAATGAGAATGATAAAACCCCATACGAGGAAAAATACCCCCCTAAGAGAGAAGAAGAGATATCATGCAACCCCCCTCAATATGGAATCTCCTACAATGATGGTAGATACTCAATATTGAATGTTGAAGATGATCCAATCTTGTCAAACAACATTAGACTCCCCTTAGGAAGAAACAAAACCAATATGATATGCAACATGTCTTCCCATTCCTAAAAGAAATATGCGGGAAGAAGGATGATCTATGATGTTTCTAAAGTATGCTCAAGTGTCTCCATATTAATGCCAAAAGCTGACATGCCCAAACAGGCAGTCTAAGCCACACCGATGATTATATAACACAATCCAAAGACCAATATCTCCTCTAAAGACAAAGAATCCTCCTTCAAATTATGGTCAAAATTATCCACACTCACGTCAATCTATGAAGAAAGATCATGTAGAGAATAAGCAAGAGGGTCAAAGTGTTCCCTCACAACAATTGAAGAAGTATCATCTCCATCAAAGAGAAGATGTATGTAATCAATTGTGTCCCCCAAATTTGAAATGTGGGACTCAACACATAAACCTACAATTTCTATCAAGTACATATCCCATGTAGCCATATCTAGAAGATGATGTATATCCTGTTGCATTGAATCACAAGAGGCCAAAATTATGACAATACAAGCATCATCAAATATAATAGAAGATGGAAGAGATGAAATGCAAGGCTCGAGAATGGGATCTAATGTGAGAAAAACATAGTTAAAGTAGCCAAAATTCTCCTCAAAATCATGGTCCACACTAAAAGTGTGATCAATAGTTGAAGAATCAAAGCCATAATCAAAAGAAAAATATACAAATGTGTATAACCAAGATGCAATATCAACCATCCCAATAACAATAATCTCTCTAATATCCAAGTCTCTAATGATAATTGAATCAAAATTGAATTCCACAGTCTTCCCTGCCCCACCATGGGTAATCTAATAGATAGAAAGAAGATTGTTTGATAAAAGAGGTACACACAAAATATCATTGAAAGTTCCCTCCCTAATATAAATAGACCCCTTCCCATTTATATTCATGTATGTATTGGTGCCCATCAAAATAGGTGACATAGTAAAAGGCTCAAAAGAAAAGAAAATTGATTGTGAAGATGTCATATGGTGAGATGCTCTTGAATCTAGAAGTCATCTCTCTGATCCAAGACATGTAGAAGCACATAGAGCTTGTCCTTTATTTTTACATGATGTAGTAACAAAACCAACATGGCCTTTTCCCTTATAGACTGTTTTGAAGAAGAAAAAGTTGACTAAGACATTTTGAAAGGTAGATCAATGTGATTATTTTTAAGAAGATATTTTAATTCATTGAAAGGAAATATGCATCTACCCAAGATCATTTCCACATAACCTAAATAGAGAAATCTATGCAAACAAGTATTCAAGATCCATATACAAAAGAATAGAAAATATACCATAAAGATGACACAAGATATACCCTGAGAAAATCCTCAAGAGGGAAAAACCCAACCTCCAAAAGTATCCATCACTTATGTATTATTCAACAATTAACTCTATAAACATCTTCAGAGCTCCCCATGAACACCTTTGAAACATCAAGCCCTCTACAAGCACTCCATGTGAAAAATTATGTAACCACACATCCCATGCCATGCTTCTACTCTCACAAATGCTAGCAAGATATGCTCTCAACCCCTTAGCCAAATAGCCAAGCCAACTATCCAACCTTCAACAACTACCCATGTGTTTTCTTTTATAGAAAAAAGCTCACACAAAACCACCAAGTAGTATTATATAAAACCATGTGACTAATACCATGAGCTTACAAAACCATTAACCCCTCATTTAATATTGGTGCTAAGTTTTCCCATTATTAAATGTTTTTTTCATGTACAAACCCACATTAAATATTTAATATAATGGTACATACAACACATAAAGTGGCCCCGAGAATGCTAGACCCATGTGATGCACGTATCCCTAGATTCCCTAGGAGCACCACATAATAAATACATATTACATTATAAAATTATACAAGGTGGACAACAAACCTTTTCCTAACATTCATCAATATCCTTCTTATAACAATAATGTGTTGCAAGGTGTGCACCCTTGGTCTCCTTGTGTCATACAACATAGTGCTCAAGTTCATGACATGGATTAACTACCTCCCGTGGATTCATTAACTCTGGCAGTTGTATCGAGAATTAGTAGGTTGATATTTTGGTGCAATAGAAATTATCTTTGCAACAATTGGTATCAGAGCCTAGGTCATGGGTTTGAACCCCTCGCTTGTGCTGGGGGGATTGTTGCAAGGTGTGCACCCTTGGTATCCTTGTGTTGTGCAATGTAGCACTTGGGTTCATGATATGGCTTAACTGCCTCCTATGGATTCATTAACTTTGGTGGTTGTATCAGGCATTAATAGGTTGATATTTTGGTGCAATGACAATTGTCTTTGCAACAAAATGTTCTTCATGTACAATCTTCTTACAATAGGAACAAGTAGGCTTATCCTTCTTAGATGATTTCTCTTTGGAAGAGGATTTATTTGTGCTTGATTTGAATGTGGATTATTCTTTGATTTATTTTGTTTCTTATCAAACTATTCTAACTCTTCCACCTGACTAATCAACAATGCTTGAGATTAGGGTGAATTTTTGAGACCCATAGAAATAATATTTTGTTGCTCATCTATTAACATATTTGAAAAAAACTATAAATGAAGGTCTAGTATATGTACACCCCATAGTTAACTTATAAGTATGAAAGCTAGAAATAAAATTTGTATAATCAAGACCAAGTTTGTTCAATGCATTATAGATCAACTGAATATCCTTTTTCTTAATTCCACATTCTTTGCATTTCTATCTTAGATCATCAACCTTAGTGATGTAATCTTGGATATAGTCAAAGTTGTTAGGATCAATGCACACCAATTCATTATTAATTTGATAGCCTTCTACTTCATTTGTAATCCCATATAATGTTCTTTTTTTTTTTATCTTCATGAGAATCCTTGCATAATTCAATTTGAAACAATAGATCTTGAGAAATTAGGCTACGAAGACATCCAAGGGATTTTGTATGTTCAATCATCCATTTATCTTTTTTCATCTTTAGGTTCAAGTACCTTATCCTCAACATATAGAGAGCGACCGTGGTTCATTAGGGAAATCCATGCATGTTGATGCCTAGTTGAATATTTGTATTATGTTAGCAAAGGAACCTTAGAATGATCCATGGAAAAGAAGATCACTAGCAAATAGATCAAAATAATGCACCAAGAGACTCCCCAAAATCACTCAATCAAGAATTTGTTGGAAAGACAGTTGCCATTGCACCAAAAGATTGACCTATTAATGTTTGATACAACCGCTAGAGTTAATGAATCTACATGAGGTGGTTAAGCCATGTCACGAACCCAAGTGTTGTGCTGCACAACACAAGGAGACCAAGGGTGCACACCTTACAACAATCCCCCCAATGCAAGTGAGGGGTTTGAACCCATGACCCAAGCTTTGATACCAATTGTTGGAAAGATAGTTGTCATTACACCAAAAGATCGACCTGTTAATGTATGATACAACTGCCAAAATTAATGGATCCATGGGAGGCGGTTAAGCCATGTCACAAACCCGAGCATTGCACTGCACAACACAAGGAGACCAAGGGCACACACCTTGCAATAGAATCCCCCCAAGATTATGATTTGACACTTTATATATGGTGTGATTATAATGCCAACATGGATCAAATATGAAAAAATATAATGATATCTCTTAATGATATCCTCAAACTAAAATTATACTTTCCCAATATGATCTAGACTAAAAATGAAGCCTTCCAAAAAGGAAAAATCTTCTCCAAGTGTCAGTATGTCCAAGTGATCAACTAGAATGCAAATTATACACAAATATGAATAAAATATACCTATGGTCAAATCTAGAAAAATTGCATGGATAGAACTATAGAGCTCTTGAATACCTTTTCAATGCCACAAAAATCATGAAAATTGGATAAACTGGCAAAAATTTATGAGGTTGGAGGTCGAAAAAGGAAAATATAACTTCAATCAATAATAAAATTCACTTGCAGCAAAATCTAAAAAAATGGCTTACACCATTGTGAAGTGCTTAGAACCAGATTATGTCAGTATCTCATTTGTAAAATTTTTAACACTTTGGTAGAAAGCTATGGAATTTTGAAAAAAATTACAAGTATTATGGCTTGGGGGAAAAAATTTAGGTCCTAGGTGATCGACCCCTAAGCACTCAAAAAACTAGCTTCCAAGGGAAAAGCGGCTTAAGTTTTAAAAAAATTACTGTTGTCAATGGCGATGGTTGAGCAGATCTTTGGTGGTGGTGGCTTCACACATTGCTAAGGTGGTGGTTAGGGGTCTAGCCCAACCCTTGAGCTAGCTACATGATCACGAGCCCTAAAACTTATTAAACTAATGGAAATTAAAAAAATAAAAAATAAAAATCGTACTTACATATGTGACATGACTAACATAGCAAACAAAAATTATATGTTGGTGCAAGGGTGATACAGAGGAAGGTACAAAATATTCTATGAACATACCTCTATAGATTTTGTCAATGTTGATTGTATAACCAATGATTCTTGCAAATGGTATGGCCACATACAAAACAATATGAATCTGTATAATGTATGAACTGTATGGATGATTTTTTTGTAAAATCTGTCATACCCTCCAAAAATGGACCAAAAAAACTCATCCAAATATTAAGTATTTTATATGAAAATAGGGATTTTTGGGCATTTTGGACTCAATTGTGAGGTATGTTTTTCCCTAATGCGCACCCAACAAAATCTCAAGCCCAAATCACCCTCATATCTGAGAAGGGGATTTGTAGATTTGAATCTTTGATACCATATTAGAGTCACTCAAGGACTCAAGCTCCTAGGATCACTTGGAAAACCAAAAAATAACCTTCTACAAGAGAGAAAAGCAAGATCATAAATTTATAATAATGGATGCAAAATAAGATTAGATCAAATGTGATGAACATGCAATATAGTGCAACACAATTGGATGATTTACAAATGAGAACCCCTTGGTTATATAGCCAAGGTGAGACATAGGATTAGACAAGATCATGATAAGTGTCTTAATCCTATGTCATGAGACAACAAATATTAAATGACCTAGGACACAAGAATTAAATTTCATAAGATAAGATAAGATCTAAATGAGAACTAAGATTTCTAGAAAGATTCCTAGGACCTAAGTAAAATTACCATGTGAATAGGACCTACTAGTGGACTAGTTAGGTAAAACACCTTATTCACACCAACAATAAGGACTTGTCTCCCTTTGATCTTTGGCTTGCAAAAATCTATTAAATGGTCTCCCCTTAAAAAAAATTAAAATAAATACCAATGGTTATTTTCATCATAATACAAGTGTTGTTGGACTTGGATGGTTCATCCATGTTAATGATGTGCATATTTTATTTTTCTTCTCTACTAGTATGAGGATCAATACCAATAATCATTTTAGAACTTATCCTAACAATCCATTTTTTCTCAGTATGGTGCCCCCTTTTATGTTTTGGTCTATCCATACCCATCACTAATAACTAATCAAAGAATTACTTCAATGGGACCTCTTGGTCAAATTCATTCCTTGTGTTGTTTTTTTCCTCCCTTAAATCATTGCCATGTGCCTAAATATCTCAATGTAACAAATTCTAAGTGTTAAGGACATTTGCGTCTATTTTTGGCCTTTTTTGAGTTTTTGATCTTTCATTTGCCAACATTCTTTTCTTTCATTCCTCAAAACTCAATTTCCAATTTTCCTCTAAGTTATTTATCCAATTTAGGTTCGTAGACTTATTGTTACCTAGTTACCTTATCATGAAGTTCCCTAAAATTTTGTTCTACACTATTCCTCTTTTCTCCTTCACCTTTAGGCCCAAGTTTTTGAGTGTACTCCTACCATCATTCTTAAATATTATGTAACATCTTGCATTCCAAAACCTCAACACTTGACGGTTTCTCTATTAGTTTCATTATTTCTTCACTTATGATATTTGATCTCTCTAAGCCCCAATCCCATTTTCTCCTCCTTTGGTATTAGATTTTCCTTTTCCTCGAACCCCTGAAACCCCACTGTACCTTACTTATCAAAGTTATAGAGTTTTACTCACTAGAATTCTTTTCCTAGTTTCCCACTTGCCCAATTTTCCTTTAAGTATTATGTTCCTTTCAATTTTTTGAGCTCCATTCTACTTGATTCCCTATCATGCAATCCCCCAAAAATGTTGCCACATAGTCTAGGATTTCAAGCTTTGGTTTTCTCATTCACTAGTATTAGAAACTTGATTCCTTGCACTTTCCTTTTGTTTTCCTCATTTTATTACCATTTAAATTCAATCCTTTGTGGATACCTGTAAATCAATACATCATAAGTGATAGGCTCAAACTTAGAATCCTAATTTACTCATCTTCCCCCATTTACTAGTTATAAATACATTGTGAGACCTTAATGAATTCCTTATCACCTTACCTTGAAGAAATGAATTATGATGCATCATCGATCCCCATTGGGTTTCCTTCTCCCCATTCTCATTTCCTCCCCTTTGGTATCAAGCATTCATTTTTCTCAATCCCCAACTACTTGCAGTCCATTTTTAATTTTTGGACTTCTCTCTATCATTTTCCCCAAAATCCATGGAACGCATGACAAACACAAAACTCAACCCTTGCTACCTTATTCATACATTCATCTCAAACCTTCAATATTTACTTTCCATCCTTAATTTTCTTCCCTTGGTAGTGGGTATGTGATTTTAGGAATCCTTGCACCTCTTTTCTCTTTCCCCTCGTGGAACACTAGAACTTCTTCTACCACCTTCTCTCTTCCATAGTGGTACCGAGTATGCTAATTTCTTGACTCCCACTCCTCCTCATGTATCTTCTTTGCTATTTTTAGGATTTATAATTCCCAGATCTCCCAAATGTAAAATTATCATGTGGCACCCCAGAGAATTGACTCTTAAGTTCCCCATCCCTTCTTGCATCCATCAAGCATCCAAATCCTCAAACCCTTGATCACATTAGGCCTCTGGAAAAAAATTATTCTCAAGCACTATATCAACACACATCTTAGTGAAATCCTATTTCTTGAATGGGAAGCCCTACCTACCCCTTAACACAGTCTAAAATTCCATTAATAGCCTAAATGAAGGTTATAAGATAGAGGATGGCTCTCCAACATTCCTATGTACTTATGGGACCCCTTAATGACATGGCTTGTGTATAAATAGGCATGGCTATGAGAACACAACAAGGTGATGATGATGCAATAAAACATATGTCACCTAATAAATGAGTTGACTACTCTAGAATTCCCACCTAACTTGCACAATAAAATTATAATGCTATATATACATGATTGAAAGATGTTATCAATGTTGCTCTCTAAACCATTTTTTGGCCCTATTGTTGAAAGGGTATTCTAGGGTATTAAATAAAGTTTACTAGTAGCATTGTAAGGGAAATATCACATTTGTATGAGCTCCAGAAATGTGAAGTTGGGATAGGTAGTTGTATGAACACATGTCACCATAAGAGGTAATATCTCAAAAAAATATGTGAACCTAGTTGATGGTTCTCTCTTACCATATTTTTTAGCTAAATGTGATGAGCATTTGATTAACCTTGTAGAGTTACAATGCATTATAAACCTTTTTTTAATGGTATCTCTTTGTTGCATGTGGGGTAGTGTTGATCTACTGTTCATTACCAAGTATGTATGATATGCAATGTTTCTCTTTCAATCCATATGGTAATGTTTATTTCTTACACATTGTGAATCTGGCTCCCATTATAGTATGCACTAGTTAGTTAGCTTACAATTTAATAATTCATTTTTATAAATATTTTATTTCTTTTATGTTTTAGTTTATTTTTTTAACCTACATCACCAAACTATTGTTATTAATTTTTCCATATCTTAAGGGATTCATAGTTGAATGAGATGTTAAGAGGTTTGTGCATGAAGGATTCATGCTTACCCTTGCAAACCTTTTCTTATGAATATATACCTTCAATTATCTTGTGTTAGGTAAATATTTAGAGCATCATGATGATGAGATTAAAATATGTAAGTATGTATGCCATTTAAGGAGATTCATATTTGGTGATTAGAACTTGTTATATTTTGGGTGCACTTACATATTTTCTTGTATTTTTTGTTAATGAGGGCTAGTAGGCTTGTTCCTTACTATCATTAGGGAATGGTATTCGAATCCTTGTCTCATTTTTTTTTCCTATATTAATCCCTCAAGGGAATGCTCACTTTGTTTTTGCATAGATTGAAGAAGAAGATGATTTACCCTAATTGTATGAATTTGGTCCAAAACCACTCCCTCCTTGTTGATGTATCACTCTTTTTTTCCAATATACTTTGTTCCCCTTGTCACACTTTGGGTTGTGGTACTAGAGGAGAGGGACTATAGTTTTGAGAACCAAAAAATCAAATGGAAGGTCATGCTATTATTTTGGCTCTTGAAAAAAATACTAATTTAGGCTAGAAAAATATTAGTCATGAAATAGATTCCTTAATAAGGGGTATCTTATAAATAGATAAAGGACTCAAGAGTTCTCCTAGTGGATAGTAACTTTAGCTAAGTAAATTATTTGTCTCACTCCTTAGTTTCAAGCTATATCCTTTGTTCACATCCCCTTAGAATAAAACTTAGTTGTAGATTGTCTTCTTGAGTAGGCTACTAAGAAAAAAAATACAATTGGAATGCCAATGAGTGAGGGTCTCTACCTCACAAAATTTCTTATCAATTTCTCCATCTTTTTTACAATGTTCAATCATGATGATCCCCTTTCTTCTATATTGCATCTCCTATCTAATAATTACCACTCTCCTTGGAATTATTCAATATTATTTGTGCTGGTCTCATAGGCTTCTCTAGCTTCTTTAGCAAGGTCAATATCTTATTTTTACTAGCTTTGCTGATCAATATCCCCTACTCCTAAGATTCATGTGTTTTGTGGGGTTGTCTTGAAGATGGGATTGTAAAAAACCATCCAAATTTTGTCTACTATTTCTTTACTTATGGCTCTAGTTATTGGAAATTGTTATCTTCTAATATGTAAGGAGTTTATTTTAACATAATATTCACTTTTTCCCCCCAAAACAAAAAATATAAAAAACATAAAATTTTGTAAATAATTGTGAGGTTAAATTTTATTGGATTTCCATTAAACACTTTGAAATGAGTATAAATATCATAAATGTATCTATATAAATAATCTAAAGAGATATTAATATAATATATTACTTGTAATTATAAATGAATTATCAATTTATATAATATTATTTATATAATTTTTTTTTGCTTGGTAATAAGATTTTATATTATTCAAAAGTAAATTCAAAGTACATCATTATTTTTAGGAAAAACCACCTACCACCCAAAAACCATCAACAAACATATCCGTTTTTTTCAAGATTAAGCAAAAAAAATCCCTACCACCTTACGCTAAAACTCTATTCATCTAAATCATGCTAAGAAAAAGCCCAAAATTACATTCAAAACATTGTCATCAAAAGAAACCACCACCTTGCACTAAAGAAAAATTATCACTGTATCCCAAGTAGGGCTAAACCCCCAAAATACACTTGAGATAGATAGACCATCATTGGGGTACCTTCACAAACCAAAAAGAAATGCTAACTGACTCAGAGCAAGCTACCCAAATCTGGTCCATCCTCTGGTGTTCCCATCGCCTTCCTCTTCCAAAGTTGAAGTTCTCAGCCTTCCATACATTCTACTTCTGCCTTAGCCTGAGCAAGCACTACTTTCACCTCCATCAATTGCACAAAGACCTTCAATGCCACCCAACCATGTCTGGCCTCCTCTCTTTGACGCACTTTGAATTTCCCTTCCGACAACCACACAAATGGAATACAATTCCTGAACACTTCATGATCCACATTTTGAATCCCTTCATGAACATCAAGGCCTTCACCTAGGATTTCCCACTCTAGAATTGAATCCATTCCATCCAGAAAATCATTGTGCACAATTGCTTCCATAACCCCTTCGCCATTTCCACCATCTCCCCCAAATCCAGAACCCACACCATTATTAAGGAATAAACATCCATGTTTGTTTGGTACTTGTGCCTTAATTCCCCAAACACCTTACCCATAATTAATTGCACACATTTCACCAACCTCTCATCATTGTACAAGAACATTCCCTTCAGCCTCCTTTCTGTTGCTTCGCCGAAGAATGGGCACAATTGTCTCCTTGTCAAAAGTGTAAAATTCGCCTCCATTGAAACTCTATACCAAGAGTAATTCCACCCAACTTCACAGCTTCTCCCAGCCTCTTTCTCCATGAATTTCTCAAAAGAAATATTGAGATATGCGGGCAAACAAACTTTAAACACATTTAACACTGCACACTTGGTCATTAATGTAGATTGTACTGAGAACGCCACCGCCCATCTCCACACCATTTTTCTAGTCACTTCATCCACTTTGATCTATCATTAATGCTTTCTCATTTAATGCTACGTACTTACCACCTCTCAAAGAGCCAACTCCTCTAGATCAATGTGTCGAAAATCTTCAATCCTCATTTCACCTACCTCTCCAAAGGTTAAAGCCCATTTCGAAAGAATGTCGACTTCCACATTCCCAGCTCTCCTTACATGACCAACACGAAAGTCGTCAAGTAATGTTAATTCCTCCATAATTTTAGCAATTATACTTTGAAGGTGCCATACATCAATGTTCCCTTTCATCACTGCTTGAATGATTATGAGAGAGTCACCTTCTAAATGAATTTTTGAGGCCCCCAATTTCTTGTGAAATCTAATAGTCATTAATGCTGCTAAGGCTTCAACTACATTATTTATCCCAACCTCCAACTTCTTCGCCCCAAAGGCCAACACATTCCCTTTCCAATCGTGAACGATAAAACCTACTCCAGATGGTCCAGGGTTCCCTTTAGAGGCACCATCAAAATTTAATTTCCACCATCCCTCCATTGGTTTTTCCCAAAAAACCTCCACTAGCACCTTTGAAGTTGGATTAACCCATGCATGCCCCTTAACGGGAATATTATTTATATAATTTTAATATAATATAATTCTTGCATAATTATAAATGAATCATTAATACATATTATAAATAATTATAATTAAATTACTATTTTTAAATCTTATTGGAGGGTTAATAAGAAATGAGATTAAAAGAATAAATAGCAAATGGAGCCTGTCTATGGAATGCAATCTAAAACTAAATTTAGAGTGAGCAATAAGAGGGAATCTAGGGTTGGGAGGTGGGGTGGTATTGAGGGATGAGAATGGGAAAATTTTCAAAGGTGACTCTTTTTTAGGGAACAAAATGAATAACACAGTGAAAATTTTAACTTCGTTAGAAGGAATGTATATAGCTAAGGTATGGATTGTATGCACTTAAAATTAGAAGGAGGCTTGCATGAGATTCTGAATGGTTTTTTTAAAGGGAGAGTTAATGACAAGAAGTTTACTAAAGTTATACTTGAAGTGTGGATGTTAAAGGAAGAGTTTCCACGAGAATATTGTTTAAGCATTGCTATAAAGAAAACAATAAACTTATGGATAAACTAGCAAATGAAGGGATAGTGCAACTCTAGAATAAGTTTAAGTGTGAATCCCACAAAGTAGTAGCTTGATGGAATACTAATAGAAATAATCATCCATTACCACCCTCATTGTTGGATGTTTATTCACTAGAATAATCATTATATTTGAGGGAATAAGGAGTTCTCATTATTAAAGTAGTTGGTGGAGTACTTCAGGTTAAGTGCAACATGGCAGATCCTTTTAGCATGAATGAAATTGATGAATGTAGGAGACAAAAAAAAATTATAACCATTTGATAGATTTTACAATGATTTTTAGGTAAGGATTTTAGAATTGTTATCAAATAGTTGAAGAAATAAGTGAGCATATCATTTTACAATATGGAAAGGAAGAGGTACAATAGTGGGATGGGAACAACAAGTAGGGAATTTATTCATTAAATATTGGGTAGCAATTTTTATGTATTAGATTTAAAGACACTAAATTTAATCAAAAATAATTTAGGAGTGGAGGCTTTGAGAACCATAAGCTATATGAGTTCAAATGCATTGACAATACCTATGTTTGTAAAGGGATTGCAGGAAAGGGTCTAAGATGAAGCAATGACCAATTCAACATTGTATACCTTAAAAAAGGTAAAGAAGTTATATAATGATGTGGATGTAAACAAGTTAAAATAGTTAAGCAAAAAAGTGGATGTAGTGAAGGATTAGGTAGAGGAATCCTCAACATAATTGGCTACATTAGATAATCATAGCTATAACATGGATGCTTTCTACGAAGATATGGAAACTATGGTGGAGAACTTAAGAGTGATTTTGAGAAACAAGAATATAATTCTTTGATGAATTATAACATGTATTTATGAGCAATGTGTAATTCAAGTTTAATAAAAGAAGTATTTGGAACTTGGAGCAATTTTGGCTAATAAATAAAAGTGTTGGTAATATGTATTTAGATTCATAGTATAGAATGTATCTTTTTGGTGGGAATATAAGTTTCATAGTCATATAATATCGTATCGGTGAAAAACACATCCTCAATGCATTTCCACATTTAGTTTTATGTCTAGTTTGAGGTAATGTCAATGCATTTACAACCACAAATGACATATTTTTTGCATAGTTGGACCCACCAAAAAATGAAATATGTGAAAGAAATAAAAACACACATAAAACATGTTTGATATTATGTCTTGGTCAAATGAACCTACAACACATGTTAGTATTTTGAATTCATAAATGGTCTTCAAGCACATGACCCTACAATAATAGGTTAGCAAAAGACATGAAAAGACCAAAGAGATCCTTATAAATGATGCTCGTGTTAGCAAGAAAAGTATAAAACATGAGAAAATGATATAATTAAAGTGCTTGTGCTATTAGACATAGCATATACACCACTATAAATGCACTTATGTCATTACATAGAGTAAATATGCTAAAATATTAAAATGTAGATTCCACAATGTGGATAGCACATAAGAGATGCAAAAAAACTAAAACTATTTCAATACACTAAAAAAATTGTAGACACACAACCCAAATTATAAAAATGTTACTCAAATTTAAAAATTCTAAAAGGGATTTTGAGGTCCTAAAGGTGCTTGTGCCACAAGATTACAAACTGGTGGATGGGGCACATGCACTACTTACATGGCACC
Organism: Sequoia sempervirens; assembly: GCA_007258455.2. Classification (NCBI taxonomy): domain Eukaryota; kingdom Viridiplantae; phylum Streptophyta; class Pinopsida; order Cupressales; family Cupressaceae; genus Sequoia; species Sequoia sempervirens. The sequence continues at coordinate 70,199 of VDFB02051436.1, forward strand.
TGCGCCACTAGGTTTTGTAAATTCAATATTCTACAAAGCACTTACACCACTCTATAGAGAATTCCACCATTGAGTAGGGGTTTAAGATTAAATGTATTCTAAGTACAAACGTGACATAGATGAATTCAAATACATTTTTTGGTAAAGTGGATGCATTGTTTGACAACATAGATATGCTAAAATAGAAAATATGTCAAATGGATACAAAATCTAAAAAAAATCCTTAAAAAACACTAAATAAAGACAAAAAAGAGATTTGGATGTAGTCCCACTAGGCATGATAGAAAGTGAACACTAAAGTATTGGGAAAATAAATAGTAAATAAACATTAAATAAAAATCCTACCATATATAAAGCATAAACCTCTGATAAAGAAAAATATATAAACAATTAAAAAACTAATGAAATTCTTACCATACAAGATTTTATGACCTAATTATTGTGCTCCAAGTGATTGGTTGATGGTTGAAGTTAAATATAGTTGCTCAATTCTACTGCATAACCTTATTGCATCCAATCTTATTCGTGAAAATATCTTGGGGATTGTTTGATTTATATATTTGGCGAGAATAAATGGAGGGTTCAAATTTATCTAAGATTGATGGATATGATTGCTTGAGAGGATTTTAAATTTGAGTTTGAGAGGGAGAATATATCAAACGATAGTGGTAGGTGAATGAAGGGATATGATTAATGTTTGGGATTAAAATTTAGCTTAGTTTAGATTGAGGGTAGTTGTAGATGGGTAACTAGGATTAGTTTGGTTGATTTGGTGGTTGTGATTTAGGATTAGCTCCATTTTCGATTGATGACTTTTTTTATTTTTAATTATGGATGGGACATGATTGTCATATTAGTAGGAGATTAGATAAGGATTTGGGGCTTTCGGATAATTAATCAAATAATTAGATTATTTAATCAATTAAGGGAGATGTATGTAGGCTGTTAGTTTAATTAAAAAATATAAATTTTTAAATTAATGTGATGACAAGGGGAATGTTAGAGGTTAAATCTTGATTAACTAAATAAATATAATTTATCTAATTAATTAGTGTTGATATGATGAGAATGTGGTTATGACATGTGGTTAGTATGTGCCAAAAGTGATGTTGTTAGATGCATCATTAGGACATGGTCAATTTTACTTGTTTATATTTTACCCCACTTTGAGATGGTGTTGTGAATAGAAGAAGCAATGTAATTTCAAAAAGGATAAGTATGAATATGGTTATGACATGTGGTTAGTATGTATCAAAAGTGGTGTTGTTAGATGCATTATTAGGACATTGTCAATTTTAGGTGTCTACATTTTTCCCCACTTTGAGATGGTGTTGCAACTAGAAGTGATTTCATTTCATAAAAGATATGTATGGACGTTTAGAGAGATATAAATCATGGTATGATGCCCTATTAATTCGGAAGAATGGGGTTAGAAATGGTTTAGTGATTCCCAATTGAGAGAGCATGTGGGTTGACAAGAATTCGGTGGTCTCTTGTAAAAGGAATTAAAGGATGGATTGGCGTTGGAAGAGATAGTAGAAGGTAAGGGATATGGTTAGATGGATGAAGAAATGATGATAGGAAATAATGAGAAGGATAGGATGAGGACAAGAAGAATGATATAAAGGATGATAATACAGTGAATATTATGATGAATTAGTGTGATAGAAATTATATGCAAATATATGTTGAAATATGGTGAATAATTGAGATTTGTTGTTGCACTTGAAGTTATGCATCAAGGTATAAGGACAATGTGAAAATATGCCAAGTGCATGAGGAATTGATATATAGGTAGGAATATGAATTGATGCACCATTATATGGAAGACCATGATGATGCTAGTCATTAGTTGCCCTGAGGGTTGACTCAAAAAATACCAACCACAAAAGAAACACACGTAAGAGAGCATGCACAAATGATAAAAATAAAAGAAAAATAATTATTTACCCTAATCAAGATGAAATCCAATAATTGATTGGTTTGATGATGATAGCATTATTAATGTAAAAATGACATACCTTAAGAATTTTGCAAGGATTAGAATTGAATATCCCAATTATGATGATTGGTTAATTTAAATAAGGATTAGATTTCAACAAGACTAAAGATGCAAATTTTATGGATGATTTTTTTTATGTGTTAGGTTGCTTGGCTAGATTTGGTAATATTATTTTATGTTTTTGTCCATGTGTTTGGATAATAACGAGCTTTGGCTTTTGGATTGGCTATGTGGATTGGATTTGAATTAATTATATGGGTTAGGTTTGAGTACTAGGTAGGATATACATTATTGAGGATTTGAGTACCTAGATTTTAAGATTATGGAGCTTGTTTTAGGATTAGATCTATCATTTAGTATGCTTAGGATTAGTCAGTGTTTGACTTGTTAAGTAGAAAACTCGTTATAGCACCAAGGGTGAGGGTATTAGATGGATGGAAGGATGGGATTATGGATGTTGATAGTGGATGGTTGGATGGAATTAGAGATGGAAATAGGGGGGATGTAGAATGCGGTTTATAAGGACTATATTGTATACGAATGATACACCCCTCTTGATTATGCCACTCATTTATGATGTTATGTGATAGGCCAAAACTGAGGGTGGATAATGAGATAGATTTAACATTTAATAACTAAATCCAGTTTGGTCTAAGTGTCAATCTGGGGACATAAACTTGTGAAAGGTGTCATGGCTAAATGCATAAGGGTTGTAGGTAGTGAGGTGAGTGTGGATGAAATGCAGCTAAAAACATTCATTTAAACTATTATACTAACTCTATAAAAATTGTTGCAACAGTCTACTTTAGGAACTGCAGACAAAAATATAATTTTAAACAACTAAGAATTATCATAATGATAAATTATAAACTATTACAAACCATTACATTTAAATGCTATATGAAACTAATTCAATAAGACACAATTTATGAATAAAATAAAATTAAAACGAAAATAAAATAAGTAATAAAAATAGAGAACAAAGTCACCATTGTTTTGTGAGAGTGGGCCCTCCTCTCCTTCCATGAGGTGATTAAAATAAAACTACATAATGTAGATCGGAAATAGTGCATATATTCATTTCAACGAAACACATTACACTATATTTTATTTTTGTTGTTACATTTCTATGCTAATTTCTATCTTTGTACTATCTTCTAACCTACATAGTCTCGTCCCACTCCTCTGATGTTACATTTTTTCCTTCTTCTATATTTCATGCAACTCTTATACTTTTCACACTATTCCTGCACTCTTTTTCACTCTCTTTCTCATGCCATTTTTTCTTCTATATAATGAATAGGGAATGCAACAAGTTTCTAATTCATTTCCTATTCTCATGCCCTTCCTCTCATTTCATGTTTGAAAACTTATGAATTACATTTGGCTACTTTATTTGTTAATAACAAATCAACCCAAAATAGAGGAGTTTGTTGCAACAATAAATAAAATGGAGTATTATTTTTGGTGTGAGGCCATTCTTCTCCATGTATTAATAAAACTAAATATTAATCAATTATAATAAAATAACCAAAGTATTTCAAAGCAAATGATTTTATAATATTTATAGTTGGAATTAATTTGCTAGAGTGCATTGACGGGTGACAGGAAAACAACATTCTCCTCCTCCAAGAGCATGCTTCAGGATCTATTTTATTAACATAATGGAAGCAAATATTAGTAAATACAATCTAATATTTTTTATTCATGTATTTTATATAAATATTATATTATATTACTTATATATATACTTAATCATATGTAGCATAAAAGCGGTAAATGATATGTATGATATTAAAATATAATATGAGAATGGGTATGAAGGCATATGAAAAAGGATAAAATATGGCATAAAATGGAATGTTAATGACTCTCATTACTATGCTTGGAAATATCAAAGGATTACCCAAAATCATGCTTCAAGCTATTATCCATGACCTTATCAATGTTGAAAATGGAAATTTTGAAAGGTATGATGGGATGGGAATTTAGATGTGATAAATGGGATGATGTAATAGTATGATATGGATGACTAGCTAGTGGTTGTGAAGGATTATCGGGATGTGTAGATGGAAGAAGCTTGCCCACAAGTGTAGGGTACACATAATAATTATATTTACACATGATTCTTGCAAGAAATTTTCCATCGTGGTCATTTCCAAAGGTGCCATAGGAATAGTTTTCACTAGTAGACACTTTTTTCTCTTTGCTATTTTAATTTGTTAATTTGTTAATTTTTAATATTTTAATATTTTTATTTGTGCATTTTGGACTCAAGCATTTTCTTTCATGGTAGCTTAATAATACACTATTATACATAGATAATTTAGGTGGATCATGCTACTAAATTTTCATAATGGATGTTGGTGTTGTAAGCTCTAATGATTGCTAGAGTGGATTCTCTTGATATTTTGTAAAGGGACATGAAGTGAGAGGTGGGTAGGATGAAGGTTGTATTATTTCTGCAAAATTTTAGCTAGATGGGATGCAACAATGGAGGTATGTGGGATGATATATTTGCAAAGGTAAAAGGGGTGTATGGAAGGATGGGATGATGGAGGGATGTATAAATGTCATGGGATTAAGGGAAATTAAGACCAATGAGTTGACACACTATGTTGTATTATGAAATTGGTTCTCTTATTAGATGTGATGGTGGATTTTGGAGTGTTGGATTTTGAGACTTGTACACTTCAAGATCATTGATTTTTTTATGTTCTTAGATGGTGGGATTATGGATTTTGGATTATCCATATTTCCATATTTTAGGAGCCAAATCAAGATTGTGTTCTAACTTGTTAGATTTTTTCTTAGATAATTTGATTACTAGGATTTTCTATTACTAGATTTTATATAGTCCAACTAGATGTCAATTTTTTAGTCTTTGGAGATTGTGGACAATAGATTAGTGGATTTAGATTTATGGACTTTTTCATTAACATCCCTAGATTTTGAAGACTAGATTGTGGGATTGACACAAAATTTAGATTTTGGGATTTTTGAATAGTGGGATTTTAGATCTTCAAATTTGAAATATCAAGTTTAGGTGTATGGGATTTTTGGATCTAGGTAGATTTTTGGGCCTTTGGTTTTTTAAATGCTTGGTATTTCAAATTTTGGGGCATGTGGATATTATGCATTTGGAGGGGTTTCTTAAGATATGCTAATGCATCCAAGTCAATTTCAAAGATCATTTTATGATTCATCGGCGAGATATGATCTGGTATTCTCTTAAATGTCATGATAGCTTCATCATTGAAGAATAGGTCAAATGGTGTGTGATTTCACTAGTCTAGGATGATGGATTCAAGAGGTGGATGGTTAAGATTGGTGATGGTTTCAATGAATGGATTGGTGTTGGGGGTGATGGGATTAGTGAAAGGATTGGTGTTGGGGGTGACAAGGTTGATGAAAGGATTACTGGAAACAAGTTTATTTGAGGAACAATTAGGGGGCATATTTTAGCATTGGGATAAGTTGTCTTAGCACTCATGGGATTAGTTGTCTTAGCACTCATGGGATTAACATCTACATTCTACTTATCAAAATATTGGTTTTGGATTCTATGAAATCCTTGGTTTACACAAGTTTGGATTAGTTCAAGGATTCCTTGTTCATGAAGGCCTAATCCTTTACCTTGATAGTTCATGATTCTGCATATTTTATTTGTAATGAGATATTTATTACTTTGGAAGCAAGACATGAATCTATTGTTAGATAGTTTGGAGCTATTAGGATTTTTAATTTTCTTATTTATGAGAAAATCAAACCAAACAAAGGCAATTAGGCTTCATGGATAGGATATTGATTCTTAGATGGGGTCTATGGGGGATTAATTAGAATTTTAATTCTTGGTTAGTATCAATGGGATAAAAATGGGTTCATTTACCTTGACTTATTTGTGGATAAGTTTTATCATGTTTTGGAAAATGATATTGATGTTCATCTTACAATATGGGTGCATTTACCTTAGATTAGATATCTCCTTGATCAATTAACTCTTGAATATAATTTCTCAATTTCAAGCATTGATAAGTGGGATTCATTTAGATTTTATGAAGCTCATCAATCTTGGATTTTATGAGGCTTATGGATCACTGGAAAGGGGTGGATTATCTTTGCTTAACATTTGGGTTGACTTGTGGGAATGATAATGCTAGGGGGATTTTGGATGGCTTCAAAATTATTCTGTTTGTTATGAGTGTAGCGCAACTCCTAAAATCAATGTATTTAATTATGATTCCTTGCTAATAGCCCTTGGAAAACATCCTTCATTTATATGTTGGGTTGATTGGATTAATTAGTTGGATTGGGTTAATTGATTTAATCAAATTTATCAATTTTTTGCTCAAGCTTTGAAGTTTTTTGTGATGGAGGGTTTGTGTAAGGGGATAGGTTGTTGATTTCTTGTTTGAGGTGTGGATTTAGTCAAGAACATATTTATTGTATCACGAGGAAATATCTCGTGATATAATATTTCTTCTTGATGAGGGTTGATACATGGATCATTTATATTAGGAGCTATGTTGGTGGATGAGTTAGGATTTATGAGGATCGGTAGATTAGGATTATGATTAATATAGATAAATAGTGGATCTAATGGATAATGGACTGTAGGGATTGATGAATTGTTGAATGGATTAAGATTAAAAGTGATTGATGGGGGGTCTAACAATTTAGGATCTTTATAGGTAGACGGTGGGTCTAGTGGATAATGAGTTATAGTGATTGATGTATGGTTGGAGTGACTAGTATTAAAAGGGGTGAGCAATGATTTGATCAATTAGGATTAACATTAAAACATGAATAGATGGAGGGTCTAATGGATGATGGGCTATATTGATTGATAGATAGGTAGATGGTAGACTTGATGGATTTTATGGATGAGGATTAGTCATGTATAGTTTTTTATTTATAAAGTCTCCCCTAATTAGGTGTTCAAGGTTATAACCAAGAGGAAGCTTGGATATTGATTTTATAAGGCATAAAACTATGAAATATTTTTCTTTTCATAAGATATAAACTAATTGGGGTGTTTCCCTTTCTATAGGGGTGACCAATAGGTATTTGACTTGGGTTTGTGGGATAACTAGTGCTAGGATATCCTTGGTCTAAGAAGTCTCAATGGTTTATGAATAAGTGATTAAGGATTATAGAAATATTGCTTGAGATAATGTTATGAAAGGGTTCATTAGTATATTTTCATTGATCCACAAGACTATCATCATCATATTCACCTTGATTGACAATACCATTATCATCATGCTCAAAAGGATTATTAGATTGGTTAAAAAATGGGATCATGATTTCTTTCTTTGATTGATTTAGATTTTGTAATAGTTTGACTCAATTTTTTCATGGGTCTAGCAAAAGAATCATGTAAGAGAGGGGGACCACCACGTGCAAGGCCCTAGGTCATGGAGGGCCAAGATGCGGAAGGTTGCCCTAACTTACCCCAGCTAATCAGGGTGTTAGGATATGAGGATGAGAATGATGAGGACTATAAAGTCCTACAACCACTCTATAATCCCAAGATTCAAAATGAGGCTAGGCGAGTTGGTTTTTGAGCTCAACATTGTATCTCAAATAGCTCTCTGTCCAAGGACGAGAGTGTAGTTTTGAGACTATAGCGCGACGCGCTGGCATCTCTCAGGTGCGCTGGCATCCATATGACCAGAAGACCAAAAGTACAACGTGAACTATCAGAAAACAAGCTAGCATCCTAGCTAACGAGTTCTAAAAGAGCAAAAAAACACTATGAAATATGAGAAGTACAAACGAATGTGATAAAGAAAATATACCAAAGCTAGGGTGACGAAGATGATTTCGTAGAAGAGCCTATTCACTAGCTAGCTCCGCAAAGCATGTACACCTACACATAAAAAGAGGAAAATTTTGGGTGGCTGTATAGGGTCCTACCTCAGTTAGACCCCTGTTTAGGTGTTTCCACCTCCATGAACAACTAAGAAAGCGAGATAAAGAAAACAATATAGTAAAGAGCACTAAAGCACTGCAAAACAATAAATGTGCTTACTCAACCAAGTGATAGAGGAGAGAAAAGGGAGCTTACCACCTCCACCAAGAGCACTCAAGGCTGCTTGGGGGAGAAAATGAGAGTACTCGAGCCTCTGTTGCAATGGTGTTTGTCCCCAAATTTCTCTACCTAAGTGATGGAGTGATGTATTTGCTGCAATGAGGTGCAAACATGCTGCTAGAATGCTTGAGAGTGAGTGTGAGAGTGTATTGAGGCTTGTGGAGTGATTGTAGAAGATCAAATGAATGCTTAGAGGATGAAATGCTTGTTGAAGGAGTGAAATTGAAGAGGAGATGGAGAAAAATGACCATATTCAAGTCAGTCGGGGGTGTTACAACTTGACCCCTAATGAGGTGTGTAACACCTCTATAGGTTCAACTATAGGAATCTACCAAGGACGTAAGTGCGTTGCACGGGCATCCCTGACAGAAACGGCTCCACCAATGCTCAAAATAGGCACCAAGTGGGATGAAAGCATTGGGCTTAGGTGGAATTAAGCCTCTGAACTTGGTTTTCTAAAGTGGAGAAGGGAAAAAGGGGAAATTTGCATAAGGGTGCAAATTCACTCGTATACATTTTTCCCCCACTTTAGCGAGCACGAGTACTGATGAGTACTTGGTAAAGTAGATCAAGGAAGGAGTAAGGTTAGAAATGTATACTTGAACTGTTGAGGAAGCATACCATGATCTGGAAAACCTAAAGGTGTAGGGCAAGTGAAGAACTTCATAGCTGCTCAAAACTATGAAGTTGAAGGAAGAAATCACCTTACAGGCCCACAGACTTGCAAGGAAGGTGTCCCCCAAAAAATCTAGCATGGAGGATACCCCATGAAGCAAGTGCCTTACAGGTTCATAGACCTACAAGGAAGGTGTCCCCCAAAAAATCTAGCATGGAGGATACCCCGTGAAGCAAGTGCCTTATAGGTCCACAGACCTACAAGGAAGGTGTCCCCCAAAAACTCTAGCATGGAGGAAACCCAAAGGAAGTGCCCTAAAAGCTCTTAGGCCTACAAGGATGTATCCCCCAAGATCTCTCACATGGAGGAAACCTGAGAAAGTGGACTCCATAGAGTCAAGAAGTGACCAAGTAGGCGAGTAAGTGGACAATTGCGCAGACCATCGATAATTTGGAAGAATTTCAAAGGGGTCCCTTGGGAACCCTTCAAAAGAAGAGGGGTCCACTCAAGGGACGCGTTATTTGAAAGGCGAGGTCTAGTTAGGTTACCCCCAAGCTAGACACGAATGTTTTTTACTCAAGATAAGATCTTTCAAAGGGGGCCCCTCAGGAACCCGCTGTGAAGAAGGGGGTCCACTCAAGGGACACACAGTTAGAAAGCAGATGTTTTCTTTCTCAGAGCGATCCATCATCAAGGGATCCTTTTGAAAGATGTTCACTTCATCAAGGAATTCAAAAGGGAGAATATGCCCCACGCGAGGGGAAGGTCAAATATGTTCCCGGTTCAGAGGAAGGTTTCCAAATCCTTTCTTTACGAACTCGTGATGAAGGAAACATGTTCCATTAGGGTTCCAAGTCGAGAATGTGATTCTAAAGAAAAATTTGAGAGGATTTTTGAGAAAAGATTTGTTGGCATCTAAAAATTGAAATGTTGAAGAAAGTCATTGTCACACATGAGAGGGACAACTCAAGCAAAGAAGAGAAAAAGATAAAGAGAAATCAAAAGAGAGAAGACAACATAAACAAAGGGCACAGGGGGATCTAGTTTAGCGAGGTCAAATCTATTTGAGCTCACATGAATAATAGGTGACTACTGTGCAAGGTGAGAGATCATCAATCCCCAACCAGATCAAGAAGAATGCATGAAAAAAAAAGTAAAAATAAAAAAATGGGTCAACATGGAAGGGAAGCCTACATGCCCCCAACACTTTGCATCGTCCCCAATTTATCAAAAATCAAGCACAAAGATGGAAGAATGGTGATACAAATAGAAGAAGGTTTATGACACAAAAACCACACCTATATCCAAGCACCAACAAGGGTGATGAGGGTCATCCAGACACACATAGCATGACCACGGGGAAACACATCACAAAACACACACACACAAACAATCAAGAAGAGGTCTCCTCCTAACACTGATCGACCAAGAGGTCGTTCGCTTCCCACTCTAGGTCATTGTAGGTGTAAGGAGGAAGAGCCTGTAGTGATGGGATGTTAAGAGGAGGAGCATTCAACCCTCCCACAACAAGGGCTAAGGAAGAGGGCCCCTCGAGGTCCTCTCCACTGAGCTCTTGTGGAGCTAAGGTCAGTGACTTCGCAGAGATTTATGACAAGGCTAGGACTTCATCCATAGAGTTAAACATGCACCCCACAAGAGCACCATGTCTAACTTTAGTGGATGGGGTAGGTTGTGCCTGAGTTTCACCGCTAGGCTCGCCAAATGACTTGAGAGTGGTGAAAAACTCAGGAGAAGCTAGGACTGGTTCCATCACCAATGCAAAACAATTCAACAAGGGGCCACCTTGTGGAGAAGGTGGGCTCCTCTTACGTCCTTCGCTACTAGAAGGACCACACTCCGCCTTTTGCTTCATCAGAGGAGATGAACTCCCCACAAACGAGGCTAGAGGTGCAAAGGAAGAGGAGGAAAGAACCGTAGCGGATACAACCGAAGTATTATTAATATCCATGGGCTTTGGGAAAGGTTGGATATCTAAAACGGACATCAACAAAGGTGACTCCACTGAAGGGGCGATGAACACCTGTTACCCCTTGGGGTTAGGTGCATTCATAGTCGCAATGGAATCCAGAAGTGGTGTAGGACTAGATTGAAGAGAAGCAAAAGGAAGGGAAGAGGGTGACATTGTAGGAGGCCCTGAAGTAGGGGCAGTCGCTTCTTCCTCCTTCCTTTGCAAGGTGGCCTGCTCAGCCAAGAGAGCCTTTTGTCAATGTTTGCACTCGTGCGCAAGACAGTTTCTACGACTCTTTGAGCCAAAGGCTGAAGGCTGTGAGGGAACAAAAGGCTTCTGCTCAACCATGGGAACATCCACTATAGCTGTTTCTGGTGGAGGAACAGATTCCTGAATGGGAGTAGGAGGAATAGGTCAAGAAGCAGTAGGGGGAGTCAGCTCAAGAGCCTCGATAGCAGGCCTCTTCCTGTTCATTGCCTTAGGAGTAGGAGCGGTAGGAGGACATGGATCGAATTCCCTTCAGGAACCTTTCTTTCTGCCATATAAGTAGTACCATGGTTTGGGGTATTCATTAGGGAGATCCGCGATCTTGAGCTTGGGCCTACACCGAGGAATCATCAGGCTCAACGGATAGCCATCGAGCTGACTCATCCACTACTCTTCCCAAGAAAGGGGAGAGGATGAGGTAGTTTGGTGGAAGGTAACCTTCTCTTTACCTTTACAGGAGGGAGAGGGAGCCATCATGGACTTCTCCCTTCCTTTCTGGGAAGAGGGAGCTACCGGTACATGCTTCTCCTTTTCCTCTCAGGAAGAGGAGGCAACCAATTATTTAATCATGGGAAGGGTTAGTTTTGGTTGTCCCTAGCCCCCAATTTTATACTTCACATAATTCTTGTAAAGTAGGTTTGTTCTTGGAGGAAGCAGACCAACTGGGGAGGGCCAAAAGTGATCCAATGAATATCCACCACGGGACACCAATAGTTGATATCCGGTGTCATGCACTACATGTACGACACCTTCATGAGAGAATTTTAAACACATGTCAATAACAGAGGTGATTCCATTCATGGAAGCTAACCAAGGTATGTCTAGATTCATCCTGAACAAATCCGACTTCGGGATAATATTGAAAACCATGTCAACAGCCCTGGGTCCAACCAGGATGAACAAAGTTATCAAGCCGTAAGGTTTGAGACACATACCATCATGTGTACGAATGGTAGATTTTGTTTCTTCATATTCTTCCTTTTGTAATGAATTTAGCACTAATGTTTCTTCTATGATAACATTCACACAGCTCACAAGGTCTACCAAAAACCCTGTCACAATGTTACCATTGATGCAAGCGGGAATGTAGAGAGGCGAGGGTTTATTGTTTAAGGGAAAATTTTATGATGTGAATGTAATGTCCAGTGAACCGGGTGCAGGTGGAGCACTGGAAGTCATCATGACCGTGTTAACATAGGCCCCGAGTTGAGTAGCAGAATCAATGAGATCTACAATCATGTTAGCAAAGTGTGATGGAAACAAGTCTGTGTATATCTGCAATTCACTATTAGCTTTCGCCACTGATTTGTTAGCATTTTATTTACTCCCATTGAGGAGAATGGTACCATCCTTGATGTGGTCCTGTATCTCATGACACAATTGCGTACAACGTTCAGTATCATTCTCATTAACCCGATGGTATTGACAATAAGTGTTTTCATCATACCAATTAGGGTAAGGCTCCTTAATAGGCTTCAAATTTGGCAAGGTTATGATCTTATCCTTCAACAACTTCTGCAAGATAGAAGAATAAGATTCCAATAACTTTGTGAATTTTTGGTTATGCCTGAGGTCGTTGTTATCAGCAGCAACAACTACATTCATAACGGCCTTACCTTTCCCAAAGATTAATACAATGGACTTCCCCTCAGAACGGGAGTGTGAGGAGGATCCCTCAAATTGAGCAACCATTTGTTGGTACTCTCGTAAGGATGCACACAAGTGCACAAAAGAATGGTATTTCATAAGGGCGAACTTCCTTTTCCAAGGCCTTTGTAAGTTCCCTATGAACACCTTCTGTACATCAGAGTGGGGTAGCTGATATGAGATTTGTGAAAGGAGCACTTGGTAGCGTGCTATGAAATCGGTGATTTTTTTGTTATCTCCTTGTTTACATCAGATGAGATCTAAAAAGGTCATCTTTGGCCCAATGTTTGCTTGAAATTGTCTAAGGAATTGATTTACGAGTTAGTCAAATGAGAAAATGGAATTGTCAGGCAAGGAACAACACCTGAGAGCTGTGTCCTTGAGAGATCGAGGAAACAGTTTGGCCATCAATGCATTGTGATGGAAGAAGTCCATGCACAGGGCGTTAAAGGCGGACATATGTGTTTGTGGATCACCTTTATCACCATACTTTTCAAACTTAGGGATCTCCATTCCTTGGGAGAAGGAAGTGTTTAAGATCGCAATTGACAATGGACTATGTTAGAAGAAGGGTTGGAAGATAGGCTAAGCAGAGGCTTGGGAAAGACTTGCTAACTGGCTCTGCATCTTACCCATATTCTAAAGAAGAGTGTTCAAAATGGGGTCATTAGAAGATAGAGGGCCAGAGGAACCTCCTCTAGAACCACTGCCAAAACCACCTCCAGAACCGCCACCGGTGTGATCTCCACCAGAACCACTACCAGAGCCACCACCACCGGTAGGGCCTCCACCGGAACTACCACTATGACCTCCACTAGAGCCGCTTCCACCAACACCACCTTCTCTTATGAATCCACCACTGCTACCAAAGCCCCCACCACTCATCCTACCAAAGCCTCCATTACTAGAGGTGACAAGGGGGTGAAGCTAAAGCCTAAGGGGACCCTATTTGCTTTGATAGTTTTGGGTTGTTCGGAGACAACAGGGATACTAATAGAAGGGACCATGTCAGCCTTGTAAATGGACGTGGGAGCCATCGATACTCCTAATTGTTCTTCTTGCTCTTCGAAGGTGACTCCTTGTGTAAAGCTAGGATTGTTCGAAGGAGCGCACGCTTCGACGAGACCAAAGAAGCTAGTGAGAAATTATATACCTGTTCGATCTTTACCCATCATATGTTTTAACTCGCTGACAACTCGAGCGGCTCTAGCCATCTTCAGATTTATTTCTAAGTTATTTTCTAAGTCACCTAGGCCTTTGGTGAGGGCAAAGACATACTTTTTATGGATTTGAACAACCTCATGCTCATCTACCGATGATGGTGTAGGGGATGAAAGGGGAGTGGGAACGTGATCAGTCTCGTCAACGAATCCCATCTCATTCCTCAACAACTGATCCTACGTGGACACACTAAGAACAGGACCACAAAAAAGGCCTGTAGATAACCCAATAGAGACCTTCATCCTTTCCATTGGGAGGTGTCATATAATTCTCCTAATGATACACCCAGAAGTTGTGGATTGGGTTTTGATGCTCATAAACCTTCAAAACACTTCGTAACACAATAGTCATGAAGTACACAGGAGAAGTCTCAACACCAATGGATGAACAGACATTGGTTCACATCAGGTTCACCAAAAATGTAAGAGAGGGGGACCACCACGTGCAAGGCCCCAGGTCAAGGAGGGCCAAGATGTGGAAGGCTTCCCTAACTTACCTTAGCTAATCGGGGTGTTAGGATATGAGGATGAGAATGATGAGGACTATAAAGTCTTGCAACCACTCTACAATCCTGAGATTCAAAATGAGGCTAGGCGAGCTGGTTTTTGAGCTCAACACTGTATCTCAAATAGCTCTTTGTCTGAGGATGAGAGCACAGTTTTGGGATGACAACGCGACATGCTGGCGTCTCTTAGGTGCGCTGGCGTTCGTACAACCAGAGGATCAAAAGTACAATGTGAATTATCAGAAAACAAGCTAGCAGCCTAGCTAGTGACTTCTAAAAGAGAAAAACAACAGTATGAAATATGAGAAGTACAAATGAATGTGATAAAGCAAATATACCAAAGCTAGAGTGATGAAGATGATTTCGTAGAAGAGCCTATTCGCTAGCTATCTCCGCAAAGCATGTACACCTACACACAGAAAGAGGAAAATGTTGGGTGGATGTATAGGGGCCTACCTTAGTCAGACCCCCGTTTAGGTGTTTCCACCTCCACAGATAGCCAAGAAAGTGAGATAAAGAAAACAATATAGTAAAGAGCACTAAAGCACTGTATAACAGTAAATGTGCTTACTCAACCAAGTGATAAAGGAGAGAAAAGGGAGCTTACCACCTCCACCAAGAGAACTCAAGGCTGCTTGGGGGAGAAAATGAGAGTACTCAAGCCTCTGTTACAATGGTGTTTTTCCCCAAATTGCTCTACCAAAGTGATGGAGTGATGTATTTGCTACAATGAGGTGCAAAGGTGTTGCTAGAATGCTTGAGAGTGAGTGTGAGAGTGTGTTGAGGTTTATGGAGTGATTGTAGAAGATCAAATGAATTCTTAGAGGATGAAATGCTTGTTGAAGGAGTGAATTTGAAGAGGAGATGGAGAAAAACAACCATATTTGGGTCAGTTGGCTGAAGGGGCATTAAAACTTGACCCCCAATGAGAAGTGTAACGCCTTTGCAGGTTCAATTGTAGGAATCTTCCAGGGACCTATGTGTGCTACGTGAACATCTGCGCATCACATGGATGTCCCTGACAAAAATGCCTCCACCAACGCTCAAAACAGGTGCCAAGTGGGATGCAAGCAACGGGCTTAGGTGGAATTAAGCCTTCGAACTTCGTTTTCTAAAGTGGAGAAGGGAAAAAGGGGGAATTTGCATAAGGGGTGCAAATTCACTCCTATCCAAATGATTATAATAAAGACACAAGAACACCCTAGCTATTCAAGAGAGTGACTTTGTAGTCCCACAAGTATAAATTGACCTAGTTATAACTGGTATGACCTATTAATATCAAGACATTGAAAAAATTAAATTTTATTTGTTCATGGCATATTGCCCCATTTTTAGAAGTACATTATGACTAACTTCCTAGGACTTTAGACCACTTACTAACACACTAAAATGACCAAACATCCAAAAGGTGACTACGTTGGGATTACATAAGGTTTGATGGGGATATTCATTGGTATACTTGAAGGTGTATGTGTAAAGGCTTGGTATGAGAGGATAACTTTCTCTCCTTCACTTGCAAGCTATAGATTTTCTTGCAAGCTTAGACCAAAATGACAAATGTACCCCTAAGGGAGAGTCTTTCAATTATCTCCCTAATTTATATTCTCCACTAAAATGTGTGGGTTCAAGTCGCCACTTAGTGATGAAATCCAAGCCATATCCACTAGAAAGAAACTAACACAAAAGGACTAACAATTTTAAAA
This sequence comes from Sequoia sempervirens, assembly GCA_007258455.2. Lineage (NCBI taxonomy): Eukaryota > Viridiplantae > Streptophyta > Pinopsida > Cupressales > Cupressaceae > Sequoia > Sequoia sempervirens. Next base: position 86,223 of record VDFB02051436.1, read on the forward strand.
TATTTCTAAGATTACCTTGCAACATGAGTAAAGTACATAGATTAACCTTTTGAGGGGAAATAAAAAGTAATAAAACATTTTTTCTCTATTCCCAAGATCACCTTGTAGTGTGAGGGGAGAACATTCACATCCTAAGTCACACAAACATGGAAAAAAAGTTCATTGACCATAGAAAATGAAATGTGGGAAAGAAATTAAAATACACAAAATATGTTTGAGATTATATCATGGTCAAATGAACCTACAACACATGTTAGCAGTTTAATTTTATAAATGGTATTCAAGCACAACTAGAAGCACTTGTGCTATTATATAGAGCATATAAACCACTAGAAATGTGCATATGCTGTTACACAAATAAGATAAAATAAAATATTAAAATGTAGATTCTAAAATTTGGATATGCCATAAGAGATGAAAAACTACAAAAATGATTTCAAATGCACTAAATAGATTTGTATATTTTTAAATTAGATTACAAAAATACTACTTAGATTATAAAATTCTATTTAAGATTCTATAAAAATGATGAAAAGGGATTTTAGGTCCTAAAGGAGCTTGTCATAGGATGTAAAATCAATTAATGGGGTGCATGCACCACACTTGTGGTGCTTGTGCCACTAGGTGTTGTATATTTTCCACGAGCTACAAAGTGCTTGAGCTATCTTACAAAGTGCTTGTGCCACTTAATAATAGTTTAGGTTTTAAGGTCTTCTAAGTGCATATGTGTTACAAATGAATGTGGATACATTTTTTGGAAAATTAGATGTACATCTAAATACCACAAGTATTCCAAAATAGAAAAATATTTCAAATAGATACAAAAATATATTAAAAAATCCTCAAAATCCATTAGACAAGGATAAAATTTTGATCGAGGCATGGTCCCATAGAGCATGCCAAATTTTGAACACTAAAATATAGGGGAAATAAATAAGAAACAAGCATGAAATAAGAATCCTACCCTAAATCAATCGTACACCTTTGATATAGTAAAATGAATATAAACAATGATAAAAAGAAATAAAATTCTTGCTACACAATCTTTTGATGATGTGATCCAAGTGATTGGTTGACGATTGAAATTGGTTTAGTCACCCAATTCTACAATATAACCTTGTTGCATCCAATATATTCTTGAAAAAGACTTGAGGATTTTTTGATTTATGAATTTGACGAGGATAAATGGAAGGTTGAGATTAATTTAGGATGGATGGATAGGGTTGCTTGAGATGATTTTTGAATTTAAATTTGAGAGGGAGGAGATATTAAATGCTCATGGTTACTAAATGGAGGGCTAGAATTAGTTTGATTGGATGAATAGTTGGCATTAAAAGTTAGTTTAAATTTGGACAAAAGGTAGTTGGAGATGGGTGGCTAAGATAGTTTGGCTAATTTGATAGCTAGGATTTAGGATTTGCCTTTTTTTGGATTGATGAATTATATTTATTTTACTTTTGAATTATGAATGAGAAACGAACATGTCTTATTAGTGGAAGATTAGATTAATATTTATGTTTTTAGGATAACTAATAAAATAATTAGAATATTTAATCAATTAGGGGAGATGGATGTAGGATGCTAGATTAATTAAATAAATATGATTTATTTAATTAATGTGATGATGGGGAAATGCTTTTGATTAGATAAGCAGGGAAGGGCCTTGATCCCATGGTTACAACAATAGACAAAAAGGAAACAAAAAAAGGTGGGAAACAACACCACTAGCAAACCCAAAAACAACAACAATATTAGCTCGCAGGCCAACATTTAACATAGTAACCATAGTCCAACTAGTACTAATAAAAAATAGTAAGTTTCTACTAGCATACTTAGATCTACATAAACCATTAATTAAGTCAACAATTTCCTAGGTGGTATTCCACCATATCATAGCTATTATAAAATAGTAGTATGAGAAATTAAAACAAAAGGACAAAAAACTCATGATAAACAACAAAGCAACAACATAAAGCCATTAATTGAATTTCTTCAATAGGTCCCCATACTCACCCATGAGAGCAATGTATTCTCTTCAATCAGGTCCCTCAGTCTCGTCCGACATCTTCAAGACATCAGGTTTCCCCTGTTTCCTCAACTTCCTGGTAATTTTGGATTCTTCAGAAACAACTCCCAACATCGCCCTTATCATTAGCCTGTTAGTTACCTTCATGAGCATAACTAAAGCCTTCTCCATATCATCAAACTGAACCTATATAAATGTTAGTCTACTTTTAAAAAATTCATTTCTTGAGTCCTCTATTTTATTCTCCATACCCAAATCCCCAACTTCCTGCATATTTTCAACCTCATTCTTATGATCCTCGTATTGCTCATTTTTTTCATCCTCATCCTCTTCCTTATCCTCCTTCGATCCTTCTTCCCCCATCTCATAAGCAGAGTCCTCAAATTCCATATCCTTTGAATCTTCTTCCTCCTGGGCTTCAAACTCTTCACACCCCATGTCCTCCTCATCACACAGTCATTTTTTGTTTGCCTTTTTTGTCCTTCGAGGTTGCTTTTGCTAGGTGGGTTGACCTTCTCCCTCCACCCCCTCCACTCTCTTGCCCCTGCAAAGTCTCCTTCACCTCCCCATTTTGAGTCCCTTCCTCAGTAATATTAATGACATCTCTAGGGTTTAAGTCTCTTTTGGGTTTCTTCGCCTTGGGAAGTTCCAACAACAAAGGTGAGTGTTTTCTTTTCTTGGGCATAGTTCTAATGAGATCAATTTCAAAAATTCATTTTTCCTCACTCTTCTTCGACATAGGAGTTGAGGGGTTGGACACATTGGCAACAAGGGACTAGCTTTTTGTAGGAATAAGCACCCTCCTGGAAGTGACAACAGGAGGTGGGCGAGGGTTAGGTTCCTCAACTGAGATTTCAACAGCAACAGGGTTTTCATCAATAGGTTGTTCCTCATTTTCCTCTTCAATACGATCAGGATTCTCATTTCTACCAGCCAAAGGGTTTCCATGAGGATTCAATGCCAGAGCATACTTATACAAGGTTAGCATCAAACCTTGGTGGAGGGGAGGACTAGCGCCCTTTTCAATATTTAGTTATAGGGAGGACAATAGATAAAAAGGCAAATCGACTCTCACCATGCCGAATGTGGTTTAGCAGGGGAAATGGTACACATGTACCAACATATACCTTCCCTCAAGAGTAAAGTATCGCATTACAAACAGGCTAACTAAAGCAAAGGGAGGAGGGAGTTCCAATCTTGCATACCCGTTTTGAAATATTTTGAGGTTCTCCCCTTCATTCAGGAATTTGTCAACAAACTTCTAATAGTCCGCCCCACTTTTCTTAGTAAATTTAATCCCTTGATTTTGTAGCCCCATTGCTTTAGCTATGAATCTTATCATTACCTCAAACTTCACTACTCCAATGGTTACACTACCCTTCCTCCAAGAGTTGGTAAACTTTTTCGTTAGGTTCCCTTCAAGGATTGGAAGAATAGAACCATACCAACATATTCAAACAACCTCCATAAATCCACATTCTATTTCAGGGGTTGAAAATTATGAGGCTTAGTTCACTTCCGTGGTCCTCCCATTTTTCTTTTCTACAAATTCTTCAGCTACAACAGACTTTTCTTCATAATCTCCCACTCCTACTTTCTTTCTTGAATGCAACAAACACTCTTTTGCCAAATTACACATTGAGCCGATAAAAAATGGTGAATCGAGAAGTTTATTTTTGTGAATGCCAACAACACAATTCCCGGTACAAAAATCCCATCATTTTTCTTACAAGTATTAAAATCCCAATTAAATTTCATACCTTTCTCCACTTTAGAAATGCGGGAAACATAAGGAAAATCGACACGAATTGAATTGACAAACCTTAACAACTTGGTTAAATTCATATGATTTTTGGTCACCTCCATGAATGAAACATAATTAATATTACTTCCTGTCGAGAGATCATCTGATACAATCCTGTACTCCCAAAGTCATCATTACACAGAAAGCCAATAAGTACCACTTGGTACTCATATTTCCCACACAACAACCACCTTTAATTTTTGCATATGGTACTCATTTTCAAAATTTTCATTTAGGATTAAGTCTCTTAAAGACTTTGGCATATTACCATTAGTCCATTGGGTCCATCCCCTACAACTCAGCGCCACGTTGGCAGCACAATCGACGACTTTATTTCCCTCTCTATAAACATGTTGCACCCTACAATTGGTAAAAGACTTCTTAATGACTTGGAATTTATCAATTATATTTTTAATTCCCATGGTGGCATAGCCTCTTCGTTCAGAATGTCCACTATAAGCTTGATGGGGAAATGTTAGGGGTTAAATATTAATTAATTAAATATAATTTATTTAATTAATTAGTGCTGATATGATAAGATTATGGTTATGATGGGATTAGTATGGCATTGAAAGTGGAAAAGTGGTGTTGTTAGATGTGTCATTAGAGCATGGTCAATTTTAGGTTTCTATAGATCTCACATTACTACATCATGTTACATCTTATATCACTTATATGATTCCTATATTGATATATCCTATATTCACACTATCACATCTTAGTATTACATCACCGTGATGATCTCATATTGTTATGTCAAGTATTTCTACTACCTTACATGATCATATTGTTATATATTTCTTCATAGAGTATACATGACTTGATATTACATTACTATATCTTAATTTGAGTTTTTATTATTAATCCTTATATATGCCTATACTAGAGGGAATCATACCATTCCCCCTATCTATTGATATCACATTATCATATCTTATGTGTGATCCTATTTATTGAGCTTATATTATCTTCTCATTTTGATTCTATACATTGCACTTAAATAATCAAATTTATCACCACATTTTATGATATGAATCTTATATTTTATGTGCACCATATTTTTTCCCCTTATTATATTGAGGTCTATTTCCATACTTTATTATCTAGATATGTATCACATGATCATACTTGCTATATTTGAGGGCTCGTCCCACTAGTTTTCCTTTTCTCTATTTATCCTATCAATCATATATATTGATCTTAATGATCTTGTGAAGCTTCATTTCATTGATCCTACTTATCCTATTGTTTCTACCCTATTTGTCCTTGTGCTCATAGGTGTGGAATTTAACCATTTATCATAATTTCATGGGTGTTCTTAGCAATGAAGGGCCACTTCACTATTATCTTGATCATATTTATCCATTGATCCTCCCCTATGTGTGCTTGTGCTCATGGATGCCACATAGGGCCATTTATTATACTTTCACAAATGTTTTCATCCATTGAGGGAAATATTATCATTACTATTCACATGGTAGGGGTATTGATCAAATATTTGTTTTTATCTCCAATTCATTATTATGGTTCTCATGATATACTCTTTTAGCTATGATTTTTGTGTTTTTATTCTTGGATGATTATATGTACATACATCCTTATAATTTTTTATTGTTTTATCACATGGTATGAGTATGATCAACTCATAATTTAGTTTATTCTTGATATATATCAATATTATTTTTCAATCAATTGCACCCTATGGGGAAATCAATTGAAAGGGGTAGATACATGATAAGAAAAAATATCATTTTTGTATTCTATTTGTCTCACAATTAAAAATATAATAATGGAATCTTATATTTGTCTCATAAGAAAATCATGGGAGAATACATGTGAAAGAAAAGAATATGGAAGGATAATCTTTGTCCCTTATGTCCATTGTAAGTTATTTATTTATTGTATTTAATTTATTCATGCCTAATAATTACCTCTCCCAAAACTCACACAATATTGAATCATGATAACAATAACATATGTTCTCTTATACTCATTCACAACCCACAACTAGTATATTTCTTAACAACCCACAAATGTACTCTACCAAAAAATGATATTGGAAGATGTACGCTCTCAAACCTCCATTTACCCACCTTACACTCAGTGGAGGAAATTCCTAGCTCTTATACCTAGAATTATCTTATTGGAAGAAAACCAACATACTATTTTCCCATGCAAGACACACACTTTTTGACACCATTTTATCTCCCACAACTCTCTTTAGTTACAAGATCTCCTCATACCTACAAAAAAATTTAGAGCCTCCCCAAACACAACCCAATGAGCATACCTTGCTCTAATGCTACTTGATGAAATTTATATCCATGGGTCTAATGAAAGACAATCTAATGTATCAACCCAACACTCATTCAACACATCCATATGTAAAATGAAATAAATAATGTAAAGCTATAGTAAATTTATTAACTACCTATAGCATAATACACCTTACTTACAAAATTACATAAAACTATTGGGAACTACAAATGATTCTATAACAAGTATCTTGTCTCATTATGAGGCTTCTCAACACAACCTTCCTCTCATTCCCTTCTTCATACTCAAGAGGTCTTCATTATTCTTCTTAACTTTACTAAAAATAACTTTATTCCTCTCCCTCTTTCAATAAAGGTCTCTTTTCTGTTTACATTCCCTAGTAAATTGAGATTCATAAGGCCACTAAAAAAAAAGATTGTTATTTCCCAACCAAGAAATAATGCTTTAGATACTATTGCTAGCAATAAAAGAAAATAGCCACAACCTAGAGTTATAAGTACTTGTTCAAGGAAGAATGAATTAACCCAAGAAAAATCAATTACAACCGCACTACCTAATGAATATTTAAATAGTTTTTATTGCATAAAGAATAAAGATTAATGGCCCAAGGTGATGACGAGCCATGTTGTAGAAAAAATACAACTTACAACAAGTAGGAAAATGGCTCAAATCCCATCGTAAACTATAATAAAAATATCAAATAAATAAGTTATAATCAACCTTAAAATATGAATGAATAATTAAGGAACATTACCATGCTATCAAAGAATATTGAAATATAGCCCAAAAAATGAGAAATTGTTCCATGCAAAGCCATGAATAGGATTGTGAGAAATCACAAACTACCTTGAATGAAGGAATTAAAAGTTGAACTCCCAAATCAATGGCTAGGTGTCAATACTTGTAACATATCATTAAAAATCTTTCAATAGTGATTGCAATAATAGTCACATGAATGAATCACCCCAATGCCTCAAAGAAAAAAATAACCCCTTTTAAAATGACAATTTTTTAGTAAAAGGGAAATAAATCACTAGAGTCTTGCATGAGATCATGACCAAAACATTTATAAGTGATTATATTGCATTAAAAAATGATAATTATGTTATCTGACCAGCCCAACATATAACTCGTTCATTTATATTGTAGGTCCTTTCATAGCCTATCACAAAGGTAAAATACTGCAAAACAACATATGTATTTATCCTATAAAATAATACACAATCATGTCATATTTATGAAGTAGTCCATTCACACAAGAAATTGACCTATAACAATTTGATTGAGTTCTATAAAAAAACATGTAGATGTCATGTAACACAACTACGAGTCTATTATCCATTTGAAACCAATAACATTTCTATATCAATCTTTTGAGAAAGCAAATTGACAAGAAATCTATTAGACAACAACCCAAATATAAAGAAAACTAGTGGTGGACCTAGATGCTCTTGCATCAATTTATATAGCTACAAATGGTACATTATATATATATATGGGTCATATACCTAGCCTTTCTTGCACCTATACCCATTCTTATGTATATGCATTCTTAGACCATTTGACTTATCTATCTAATTTTAATTATTATTACAATTCTTATCCAATCCAATCCTATCAAACCCATATCCAACCTAATTATTTGATAAATGTCATGTTTGTGGTTGTAAGGTCATCCTCACAAGTACAATCTTGATCTTTTTAATTGTAAAATTGTAATCAAACATTTAGCCGGCTAACTACACCTACACTTTGATACTATGTGAACTTTTTATAAATATTCACACTTTGTTGTTATGGATATATATAAAAACATAATTATTGCATTCATTCTCATCATCAAATATCATCCATATATCATTTAATAATTGAACAATCATTTTCATTCACACTCAAATCAAGTAAGGAACCTAGCATATCTTATGCTCATCCTAGCAAAAGTGAATTACTTAGCTATAATTCTAGAATTTATGTGCATGTTTAGACCTTATTTTTTGTTAAGGTATTTTAAATAACACTAACTTGATAGGAAAACCCTAACATAATTATCTAGCAATCTACTTTTTATTTCACTATGTAAGATTTGGAGATCATCAAAATTTGAGTTTGTAGATACAAAGCAAGTTTGTAACTGCAAACTAGATCCATAACCATGAAGTAGGTCTAGTGTAGAGCCAAAATGAATATTATAATTATAATCCACATACATTACTATTTATAGCATTTTTAGATTTCAAGGTATATTAATATTTTTTTATTATAGGTGAACGCTTTTGACTAGAGCTACGAACCAGTGAGGCCACATTTGGGGGATCTCATCCATGACATTCTATCTCCATCATCCTTCTCCTCTCTTTCCCGCCATTGATGATTCTCCTCCCTCCACCTCTTCCTCCTCTCTTCTCCTTCTCCTCCTCCTTATCTCCTCCATATCCTATGCCTCCTCTTCTCTTCTCCTCCTCCTACTCTCTTTCTCTTCTTTCCTCCTCCTTTCTTCCTCCTTACTCCTTCTCCCCATCCTCCTTCTCTTCTTCTCTCCTCCTCTCCTCCTCCTTACATCTCCACTCCTACTTATTTTACACCTCCTATCCTTGTCTCTCCTCTCTCCTCCATATCTTTGCCTCCAGCTCTTCCTTCACACCTGCATTTCATCCTCTGTCTTTCTTCCTCCTTCCATTGTGCTTCACCCTCCTACAACTTCCACCTCCATGCTTGGCCTCCTATCATCGATCTTCCATTCCTCGATCACCAATCCTTACCGCCACGACTTCGTACTCTCTTTGTTGACCCCGTAGCAGTGCCCACCATTACCATCCATCGTACGTCTAACTCTCCTTGTGTGTCGATCGCTGCCTTCCCTACACTAGTGTATATCCCACCATCCACCATGGGATTCAAACATGAGGTAGTTCAACTACTACCCTTGCAAATTTACCATTGCAATGCGGGGTCAACCCGCCAAGGTATATTAATCTTATTGTCTTTAACAAATGATAACTATTCTTCAATCACAAAGTTAAGCAATCTCTCTCTTTGTTATTATTTATAATACAATTATACTTTTTATTTGATATTGTTTAATCCATTATATTTTGTCTATCTAAAA
>VDFB02051436.1:96875-122380 GCA_007258455.2 Sequoia sempervirens
GAGCGACCCTTTGTGCTTGCAATGCTTGCATAGCTTGGGCAGCTTGAGCGGCTTGTTGTTGCTGTTGTTGTTGTAATAATGCTTGAGCTTGTTGTACTTGTTGTGCTTGTAATGTGGCTTGTGCAGCTTTGGCGGCTTGAGTGGCTTGTTGCACGGATTTTTGTTTCTGCACTTGTTGGTATCCTCTTTGAAGAGTAGTTTGTAATGTTGCATCAAATTGGTTTGATGTGGTGAATGTTGGTGGTGGTGGAGGTGGTGGTGGATTTGGAATGGTGGTAGATGATGATGTTGTGTTGATTATTTGGTTGGTGGATGGTGCTGTGCTGATTAATGGATTTGTGGATGGTGTTGTTGATGTGGGTAAGTGGGTGTCGCTTGATGTGATTGGCCCTTGATAGACCATGCTTTACAATGTTTTAGGGGTGTTTGATGATGTTGCCATTGTTTGTGTGTTTGTTGTTTGTTGTTGTGATGTCAACAATAATTTTTGAGCGTTTGGCAAGATGTTTTGATTGATGGTTGGGATGTATGCTTGATTGATACTTGGTAGGGGAGGAAGCCCTAGACCAAGGAGTGGTGTAGATGATAATGGTGATGGTGGGAGAGGTGGAAATGTAAGGGGGGGGTGAACTCATGAGAGTGTTGCAGGTTGGAAAAATGCCCCCCGGTCCGACATGTTCTCCTCTGTGAATTCCAGGAGGAGAGGCTTTGTGGTGTCTGCGAAAAAGATGCTGATGATGGGTCATAATGTAAAGTGAGGGAATATTTGGTGTAATGGATTATGGAGGATGTTTTATTCCAATCGCGGTGTTTGTATCCAAGTTTTGCTATTCACGCGGGATGATTGAAGCATTTAGAATGTGTTTCCCTTGTTAACGTTGGGTTGAGTTGTAGCAAATGATGTTGTGATTTGCGGGATATTTTTCATGACGTTTTGAGATGGGGGTGTGGATGAAATGGGGATGGTGGATGAGATTGGTGGAAAAGATGTCTCTACTATAGTGGTCACATCAAAATTCGAAGGCAACTTGGCCCCTTGTTTTGCTAGTTCAAGCATGTACAACGAAGGGTTGAGTCTCATCATGATGTTGATGATTCTATGGTTGTCCAGATTTTGGAGCATTTCAGCTATTTCTTCGCGAGACATTCCAAAGGTGAGGTCTTCCCCTTGATTTTCTTCTTGTGGGTTTTGTGATGATGAGGGGATCAATGGATTGCTTGATTCTGCGAGATTCATTTCTGCGTTTGTTTGGCTAAGGTCACTTGAAGCGGGAGTTTCTTTATGGGCTTCCATACTCTTCTTGTATTGAGATCTCGTTTGAACCATAAAACAAGGATCAATCTTCGAGAATATGGGAGATGAATCTCTTGATTCCTTGGATTAATCTCTATTTTATGTCCCAAAGTGAAAGTTTTAGGATGCTTTTAGGATCAAATGTGATGATGATAAGATGGTGATGTTTAAAGATGGATGTTATGGATGTTTTGGCTTTTGATAAATCTTGAATGAAATGCTAGGCTTTGGATTTTTGATTGGTTTGATTTTTGGATTTTGAGACTTTGTCCCTTGATCTTGATTTGGATTTTGATTTTGATTTGGAACAAAAAAAGACCCTAAGATGTTTGATAATGACTAAAGGATAGTTGTGTTCAGTTGATGATGATTTGACATGTGTGTGTGAGAAGGATGCATCTACCCACACCTACCCAAAACAAAATGATTGTTTCACTAAGCATATGGGAGAAGGATTCATCACATACACTAAGCCAGACAAGATGATTGGATGACTTTGACTACGATATGCAAAAGGATGCATTTACACATTTTCTAGCCAAAGCGTGTTTTGATAAAAATTTCTTCGCGACTTGGTCTCTAATGTGATTTTGTGTTTGCTTGATTTTGTCATAAAGCCTCAACACTTCAAGGATGATTTCAAGGTTTTTTCAAAAGATGATTTGTGAGATGATGTTTGATGTTTTGAAAGATGGATGAAAGAGGTTTGATTTGTTTTGATCCCTAGATGAACCCAAAAAGACCACTTTGTATTTTCCAAGACCTAGGTATTGAAGAGCATGCATATGCTTCCTAAAGACCTTTGTAACCAAGGAATGATTTGAACATTTTGGATTTCTAATCAATGATTTGTGCTTTTGGGATTTGGAGTCTTCAACACACATGAAAGTTCATTTTTCTTAGCTTTTCTTAATGGCTTTATTTTACCAAAAACACTCTCTTTGATTAAAGTTTCAAACTAAGATATCCAATGTCTTAATTTCTTTAAACCCCACAAGACATTTTATGTGGAAATTCAATGAACTTAAGGCAAAGGTTTTCCTATTGTTTACTCAAGAAGACAAATTGAGGTATAATCCAATGCTTAGGAACCTCTAAGGATGTGAATCCCCAGGGAAATTAGTAACATATGGATTGAGTCAATGATATTTGTCTCAAAAGGGTTTGTACTTTTGAGAGAATCATGTCACGTTTGTTTGCAAAATGTTTTCGAATACTACACCTGTTTTCTCAAATGAAGAACAAGTACAAGCCCCATGGATGTGTAAGACAATATTTGCTGGATTCCCACTTGACAAGTCCAGCCACGCTTCATTCTAGCTGGATGGTTAGATGCTTGACCCCACCTGCCTCCACCTGGCCATTATCACAATCGTAGCCCAAGCATCAACACCCATGAAAATCCCATGGCATGCTTTCCATCTCTACTAGAAGATCATAAGAGTGTGGGGTGGCTTTAGGAATGACCGCTCTTTAAAACAACAAATAGGATTAAGATTTTGGAAAATTCTAGCACATGGGTTCTGTGTAAGGAATTTCTCATTAGAAGATTGATCCATTCTAAGAGTCCCCTCTTCGTGATCCATCTTGTCGAGCCAAATCACAAGTGATAATGGCTTAACCAATACCTACATTTATATCCCAGCTGGAAATACTCTTTGGCTTTAGAGGTTACCGATTGGAGTCGCTCCCTTGGGTGTGAGTACTTTTCCCCAAGCCCAATTCTCTAGACAAACAAAGTTTAATGAAGAACAATATTCGTAACTCGATCAATCCTTGTAGGCAACAAGGAGAGAGAATGTACGCAACAAAGTCCCCACTCACACTCGCACAATAGTTTGTTCAATTTTAAGCCCAAATCGAAGTGTGGAGGTGATTGCTTTATCTCAACCCAAAGTCATGGAAAAGACCTTTTGATTCTCAAGATCGCTATAAAGCGCGAGAGAAGTGCATACATCCTTTTCCAATGGCTTTAGTCTAAGTAAGCCCTCACAAACAAACAAAACTACACTTGTTCTTTTTAAACCCTCAAAGCAATGATGATTTCATTTTAAAGCACCAAATGAAGTGTGAGAAATTGCCTTGTTCAATTGTTAATCCAATAAACCAAATCTAGTAAGTTGTGATCCTAAAGTTCATTTTAGCCTTTGCAAGAAATGGAAAAGGTTCTTTTTAAGCCCAAATGAAAACTAGTGTCCTAAGAAGGAGAAGGATGACAAATTCTTTGAAGAAGTGTTAAACAAACACTTAAGTGTTAAAAAACACTTTGATTAGATAAAATATCATCCCCATGCTCCTCTTTCTTTTGATTTTGATTTTCAACCTGCAAAAGTGATCAAAATGTTAGATGGGATCAAAAGAAACAAAAGGATATAGGGGTTAGATGAATCATTTACCAAAACACCCTAAAACTTAGCCAAGTTATCATGTGTTTTACTTTAAATGAAAATTTGAAAATTTTAACTAATTTATAGTTAAGAAATACCTACACCATTGGATAGCTTGTAAAATTCTACCCTATTTTTTAAAAAAAAAGCATCAAAAAGACCTACGTATGACCAAGATATGGTCATTTTAAAATTGACTCTAAAAACACTAAAATAGTGATCATATGCAGATTAATGAATAGTGCTGTCAAAAAACAGCGAAATTTCATAAAAAAACGTGTTAGATTTGAGGTATATGCCCTCCTTCTAGTGCCAATATGTGAACCATTTGAATCTAGACCTTGCACAAACACAATAAACATGCAAACAATTAGATCAAACACAAGGTTAGAAACAAATGATTCCTCAAGAAATCCATTTGAAATTTGCAAAAGATAAGAAATGAAAATGAAGAACACAAATGAAACAATTAAATCCTATCTAATGCAAGCAAACTCTTGATCTCTTGAGGGAGTTGGTGCCAATTTGATGTGGAAATTGGCCCTTTCCCAACTCCTTTTGCAAGCTTGATGATGAACGAATGAAGAAGAATGAGAAGAGAGTGATCCACTTGATGAAGACTTTGAATGTATGCTCCAAGCTAAAATCTGCAAAAAACCTAGCTATGATTCAATGAGATGGATGAGAATTGCTAAGTATTTTAGCATGGTAACTTTGCTTGAGATGTGGATGATCAAATGCATGGTGAAGCATTCTATTTATAGAATGTTGAAATGGAAACAAAGCCAAAATAGAGCAATGTGGGACAAAGATTTGGCCAATGGAAAATGCCACTTGTCCAAATGTGATTAGATGAGGAATGAGCAAGTTTTGACAAATGTGCCAATAAATGCATTTTTGAATTTGAATTTTGAGAAAAGGCATGTAAGAGGGGGAAAGAAAATTGCATTGAATGCCACTTGGCTCAAGGCAAGGACATGTAAGAAGAAGTAAATGCCTTGTTGGAAGGACTTGTAAGAGAGAGTAAATGACATGTTGGAAGGACATGTCATTCAAATTTTGAATTTGAAATAGAAGAATATTCCTCCAAAAGATGCTTTGTTGAGGGAAAATGAAGATTTAATAAATCAATAAAATTGATTTATTTGTGCAAGTGGAGATATCTAGAGAATGCAAGTGGGTGAGATTAGTATTTAATCATGGTTAGATTAAATAAATGATGATTATGTTAGTTTAATGATGATTAGGTGAGTTGACTTATTTTGACTTAGAGAGGAAATGATTTAATGAGTTTAATTAAATAAACATGTTTTGATTATTTAATTAAAGAGATTGAAGTAAGATTAAATAAGATTTTAATTTATTCAATTTAATAGATAGACTTTAGGGATTTAATTAAATAAAATTAATTATTTAATTAAAATAGGGATAATTAGATCAGATGGATTGATTTAATTAACAAGGAAAGTGACTTAATTAGACAAAATGATTTATTTAATTAAGAGATGAATATTGATGAATTTAATCAGATAGGGGAATTTGATCAAACGGTTAGACTGAGGAATGATTTAGGAAGAAGCGATGTTAGTAGATCGAGTTAGATGCAATGTCAACTTGTACATTTTCGTGTCTACAATTTGCATTAAATATTTCAATTGATGCACTAAAAAGAATCTAGTTTTTATAGAAGCATTCTAGGAGCATTTCCATAACTAAGATTATTATTTTTAACCATTGTTTAATTTTTTGGGGTTAATCTAGGAGAACTTGAATCCTTGTCATTAATCAACAACCCTTTTAAGGTATTTCTAAATATTTCCAAGTACCCAAATATTTTAAGAAACACAAAGAATACATGTCAAGAGTGATCAAATGAACTAAACAACAATTGACATAATAAATAGGACAAGTTTGAAAACGACATACAAGTTTGTGGTTACAAATAAGTCTCAAGCCACCAAACTAGGACCCTTATATAGATTTTATGTGATATTTTGATGCTAAGGTGATTATTAATCTATTACCCTTTGTTCCCAATCTAGAGATATACTAGATTTGTATCTTCATCAATCTTTGTACAATCATCAATCATAGATCTAAGTACAATCATTTATATTGGCATTCCCACACATTTTAATTAATAAATTTAATGTTCAAGGCTTGAAATCAAAATTAATTATTCTAGCTTAATGGTGCTTATGTATACACACTTTATTGGATTAGCCTAGACTAGGCTTAAGGAAAGATTATTTTTCACTACATTTTGGTTGGTGAACTTGACCAATCCTACATGACCTAGTTTACATCCCAAGACCTCTTAGCATATTATGGTTTTTTAAATATACATTCTTCTAATTTTACATATTATTTTTAAATCTAAAAATTCCTTAAATTTCATCATTGTGCTTCATTGATATACCTTTATTATGTTATGGTGCTAAATTAATACTTTATATCTATCACCTACCCTACCCACCCTTATCTTGGCTCTAGGGTTTATATTTTGCATCTATTTAAAATTTTATTTAGAACTTATATTCTAAACTATAATATATTGTACCTTATTTCCACTTCATTTGATTACTCTTTCTAGGTTTTGAGCCTTTATTGCCTCTTCTTGTGAACCCTGCATCCTTGGATAGACCCTTGTTTCCATATAATGGATTATTCTAGTCTTTTATCCAAGTGACATTTATTCATGCTTCTCTTAATAATTTTGACATGTTCATAGACTTGGTGAAATGTGATCCTTCTATCTTTGATGCACTCATTAAATTTTATGATATGGAGGGGATCACATTATCTATGGAATAATTGTATCATCATATATTAATTTTCTTCATCTAGGGATTCAAACATCACTTTCCCTTCCCTATTGGATGCTCTTCACTCCTCCATGGTGATTATATGTTACATACTTCCTATATGGAAATTGATAATAGTTTTCTCAATTTAGTTGCATTGTACCTTTCCTTCATATGATTCACATCACAATACATCCATTGTGAATAACACGCATGATAAAATTGTACCTTACATTGCTCTAGATGATTCATCATATGATGAGGGTACTGTTCATATACTTATGGATGAAAATTTTCTACCTTATGATGATATCCAAGTTCTACATATCATGATAATTTCATAAGTCCGTGTGCTTTTGATATGACACCTTCTTTTGTACATGATGGCAATTTTTAGGGTGATCATTTTTGTACACATCATGAGAACTCTATGGATAGTCTTTCACATAATGATATCTCCCATGATGATGAATTGCATATTGATATTTCATTAGGATCTCATATTGGAACTATTTACACTTCATTACCTTCATTACATGATGATACTATGAGCCTTGATGAGTAGTTATTACATGATTATTATGATTGTTCTACAAAAGCCTCTTTGCACATGTAAACCATTTTTCCTTCACCGACTGCATATTTAGATTATACCTACTTATTAGTAATTTTATATTATATCTACTAGATTAGTAATTTTATATTATACCTTATCAATCAACTCCAAAAAAGTCCCCCAGAAAGAGAGGTTGTAAATAAAAGTTTGCAAAACTACAAGAGGAAATTGAAGCAGGGCGACAAACAACTTTACATGACACCATAGTCAGCTCAACAAATAAGCATCTGAGGAAAGTATGTTGCTCTCCTTGGGTACAATGAAGATCTTATCATGGAATGTCAGGGGCATTAATTCCCTTGACAAGCGTTCCCACATCAAGCATCAAATTGATGGATGCAAAGTTGATATGGTCATTCTTCAGGAAACCAAAACTTCAATAGACACATATAAATTGACAATTCAAAAATGGCATGACTTGTGGAATTCAAAGCATTCCCCTGCTCAAGGAGCTTCTGGGGGTTTGATTGTGCTCTGGAACCCAAAAAAAATTATGTGGTTTTGATTAGAAATGAATGCAACTGGAAATTATTGGAAGTAACCAAATTTGATACCAAATTTTGGCTCTTCAACATTTATGGCCCAATGCCCATAGTGGAGAAAAAAAATCTTTGGGATCAACTCACCTAAGCAATATCAGAGTTGGGAGATAATAATTTTATTTTGTCTAGAGATTTCAATGCCATTCCATCCCTTTAGGACAAGATTGGAGGTATTTTCCCTCCATCTAAAGTGATGTCAGATTTTAGCTCTTTCATCAGTACAAATTCTCTTAAAGATATAATACTAGTCAAGGGTAAATTCACATGGACTAATAGAAGGAAGGGTTTTCTCAATATTGCAATTAGATCAGATAGATATCTCGTGTCTCCAAATTGTTTCTCTTTGCATCACCAATTCATATATGAGATTTTGCCTCTCCTAGATTCTAATCATTATGCAATTCACTTGTCATATCAAATATTTCTACTCCTTTCAAATCTTCCTTCAAGTTTGAAAGAATGTGGTTTAGACATCCTAACTTTGTAGAGTTGATTCGTCAATGGTGGTTATCAACTCCTTATGAGTAGGGAACAATGATGTTCTAGTTGTGCAAAAATTTGATGTATGTCAAACAACAACTCATGAGATGGAATAAGGAAGTGTTTAGAAACATCTTCCACCAGGAAGAGCTCATTCGAAAAGAATTAGAAGAAGTTAATGTACATATAATTCAAAGGGGAATGGATGATTCATTGTATGAAAATCAAAAGAGACTACAAGAGGATTGGGAAGAACAGTGTGCAAGGGAGGAAGCTTACTGGAAAAAAAAATACTGGGAATTGTGGTTGAGGGAGGGTGATCGAAACACTAAATACTTTCATGCTTCTACCCAAATCAAGGGGGTGCAAAGGTTGTTCAATCTGTTCAGGAGATTCCCATGGGTATTTGGCTTACTGAAGAGGAAGATATTAAAAGAGAATGTATCAGATTTTTCTCTAACCTCTTATCTTCCCTACAAGTCAGAAGTGAGAAAAATGGAAAGGATGAGATGGAGTTATTGGATTCAATTCCAGCGTCTGTATCAACTTCAAAGAATGAAGAGTTATTAAAACCTTTTATGATAGAGAAACTTAGAAGAGTAGTTGTTCCTTTGCCTATAGATAAAGCTCCTAGGCCAGATGGTTTTACCACACTTTTCTTTCAAAAATGTTGGGATATTGTGTGTTTTGATTTGCTCTGGGCACTTGAAGAATCAAGGAGAACAGGGTCCCTACTTAAATAGTTCAATGTAACCAACATAGTCATTATCCCCAAGGTAAGCAACCCAACATCATTTGTGGAATATAGACCTATATCCTTGTGTAATACAATCTATAAGATTTTTTCTAAGGCAATCTATTTAAGGTTACAACCTATTATCCCAAGGATAATCTCTCAAGAACAAGGAGGATTCATTTTGGGAAGAGAGACATATGAAGGGGCTATTGTAGCTCATGAGACCATGCATTCTATTTCTGTAAATAAAATCCCTTCTATCATCATCAAATTAGATATAATGAAGGATTATGATAGGGTCAACTAGGGATTTTTGAGGAAAGTGATGCTAAGATTTTGTTTTTCTATGAGATGGTACAGATGGATTCTTGCCTATCTATCAGGGGCTAAATTTTCCATAATACTCAATGGGTCACCCATAGGCTTCTTTAGTGCTACACAAGGAGTACGACAAGGGGATCCATTATCTCCCTTCTTATTTATAATTATGGCAGAGGCTTTGAGTAGGTTTATTATGCATAATAAAATCTCTTGGACTTTGGAAAGGAATTCAAATTGAAAACACGAACTTGGTGATAACACATTCTCTCTTTGCGGATGATACAAACCTTTTTGGGAAAGCATGACTGGTAGAAGCAAAACAAATCAAGGAAGTATTAGATAAATATGCCTCAACATCAGGCCAAAAGATAAATCCAAAAAAATCTAAAATCTATATCCTAAACACAAGTGAGGCAATTGAACAAAAGATAGTTAGTCTTTTGGGGTTCCAAAAAGCTTCCCTCCCTTGTTCATATTTAGGAAAACCTTTTTTATCAGGCCCAAACAAAGCATCATATTGGGTGAAAGTAATTCAAAAACTAAAACCAAGGATCCTGACATGGAAGGCTAGATGGTTGTCTCTTGCTGGGAGAATTTTACTAGTAAAAGCAATTTTGTCTTCAATACCTAATTATTTTCTTGCAGTTTTAAAGGCACCAAAATCTATTATTGTAGAAATTGAGAGAATAATCAAAAGCTTTATATGGAAAGGTAATATTGATGAGCAAAAGAAAATACCCCTAATTTCCTTAGAAGCTATGCCATGTGAAAAATCTCAAGGAGGGGCAGGTATGTTAAACCTCTTGGGAAGGAATAAAGCTTTTGGAGCAAAACTAGCATGGAAGATGTATGTCAATCCTAAGGCCAAATGGTGTAGGTTATTGCAAGGAAAATACTTAGATAGTATGGATCCCACAAGAGTCTTTACTGTGGCTAACCCTCCAAAAGGCTCAGCTATTTGGAATTTTTTAATCTCTTGTAGGAAGTTGATTACTTCATACATCTCATGGGACGTAAACAATGGACAAAGTGTTAATTTTTGGATGGACTCATGGAATGGTAACCCACCTTTGAAAGTTAACCCAACTCTCCTCCTGGTAATGGAAATATTAATTGAAAATTGGGGAGATTCTTTGTTGAATTATGTTCAATCAATTGAGCCTATTTTAGGTAAAGTATCATGGAAAAAAATATCAGACCCCTCTTTATCCATCCAATAGTGCAATGACTTACAAAAAGTGTTGAAAGATCGAATGGTTTATCTCTCTTTAAACTCAAACAAATTGATATGGGCTCCTTCAAGGGATGTAAATTATATAGTCAAACAAGGTTGCAAGGCTCTAAATCATAACTCAAGTCGCCTTTTTACACAAAGGGCTTATTCCTTTTGTTTGGATAGAAAAATCTTGCCCAAGGCGGGGAGCTTTGCATGGTTGGCATTGAGGAAGTGTATTTTGACTAGTGACCGGTTAACTAAATTAAAAATAGCTAACCCTTTCTTGTGTCCTCTTTGCAATGAGGAGTTTGAGGAGGTAGACCATTTACTCGTGAGATGCAAGTTTGCACAAAAAAGCTGGGAGTTTGTACTTAATAAGCTCAGTTACTATACCCCCTTGCCAAACTCTCTTTGGGATTTGTTTTAAAGTTGGCCAGTAATCTATAAATCTTCATTCTTTGCATGCACATGGAAAGTTATCCCAACGCTAGTTATATGGAACCTTTGGTGGGAAAGAAATTTACACATAATCAGGAAAGAGGCTTCATCAAATGATGTTGTAAATGTAAAGATAGAAAAAATAGTCTCAGAGGTAGTCAATGCAAGTGTTCAAGAATTTAAAAATACTAGCTCGTCCTTCTCTAACTAGGATAGTTGTATATTGCAAAGTTGAAAATACTTAAAACTCCCTTTCCCAGGTAGTCTTTTGTAGTCAAATGCAGAAAAATGTAACAAGAAACATGTAAAATGGAAGGCTCCTCAAGATGGTTTTACAAAATTGAACTTTGATGGTGCTTTTAAAGGTAACCTAGGAGAATCAGGGGCAGGTTTTTGTTTGCGAAATTCAGAAGGTAAACTAATAGCCCTATTCTCAAAATATCTTTCTAGAGGATCTAATAATCTAGCAAAATCACGAGCATTGCTATTGGGATTGGAATTGGCATTGAATTTAGGTATTGAAGGAGATTCACTTTTGATAGTTAATGCTTGTAAAGAACAAAAGATTCATAATTGGTGTCTCCAATATGTCCTTCATCGAGCATCGAGCATACTTGATAAGTTTCTAAGCTACATTATCACACACACATACAGGGAAGGAAATAATTTGGCTGATTGTTTAGCCAATATGGGTTGCAAAAAGCAGAAATATCTATTTTACATGACCTCTCACCACTCTCACAATTTCCAAATCTAGCTCAAATTGCTAAACAGGATGAGATAAATTTGCAGGAAAGGTTAATATGTTAAGTAAGGGCATCATTTAGCAAAAAAGTAAGGGTGGTATTGTTAAGAAAATAATGACCTAAGGATTATTCGTTGCAACAAGTTCAAAGCTCAGTACACAATAGATATCTATCTTTAGTCACAAGCTTCATGTTTGGTACACAATTTTAAAATTTGTTCCATTAATGTATATCAAAGCTTGATCTCATTTGATATTTGTACTCTAAAGGGAAAAATAAAATTAGAAATTACTCCATGTGACTGGAAAACTTGTGTGAACATCATATCCTTTTGTCAGAAATGAGGTGGGAAAGGTGCTCCTAAATGATCGACGACAGAGTTTATTTTCGTTATCCCTTGAAAGATTTTGCAGGTGACAATTAGTACATGGGCAATAATATTTAAACAAGCTCCGTGAAAGATGGTTAATTTCCAAACGTTGTGGCAGAGGCTACCTAAATACATCATTTTTCACATGGTCGATATCCTTCTTCATCAATCGTGCAAAGAACTCTTTAATTACTCCTTTGGCCATATTTTTTCATAGATTTCAATGTTTCCAGCGGAAGGGTTTTAAGAGAGGAATGCATTCTCAGGCCTCTTCGGAAGACGAAGGCGAACTTAGAATTTGTAGGCAATATGGTAAAGGAGTAATGGAGTATCTACCACGAAATCATAGGGTTAATATATTACAGTGGCTCACCACATTTGTAAAAAAAAAAAAAATTTAAAAATTATATTATACCTAAGTGGTAAATATTTACAACAATTTGATAAATCTTGTTTTCTATACACTTTCTTTACAATTTGGCTCATCAATGATGATTTCTCTAGCCCTAGTTCACATGAAGATATTAGGGACTTAGGGATGATCTCTCTCATGATTTATCTTTTTATCTATGCTCTCCTATTGTTCATATGACTTACACATACACTAAACCTAATTTTCATTATATTGCACCCTATTTTGAGGTTACACATGATATAAATGAGAAACCATTGGATATGAGAGATGAATTATTGCTTATATCTCGATCATTGCTCACCATATTTTATGCTTTTGATTTATTTTTCTTAGTTGCATGTTTACATGTTTCTTGTAAGCATGTTGATGACACAAGGACACATTTAGTGTTGCATATTGATACAAGTGAATTCAAACATGTATTATGTTGTTAGTGCAACCTCTTTCATATGCTTTGTTTCATCTTGGGCCTTTTTTCTAATACCACCCCCTTGCCTACTCGTTCATTCACATTATATGTCTAAGTTTTAATCTTCTTAGCCAAACTTTGTATTTTGTTCTTTGAACACTCATTTCACCTATTACCTTTGGTTTTAAGCTTATGCACCCCACTTGGGTAGTCATTTTGGTTTTCATTTTCGTTGCTTGATATATTTCCCCTATTTTTTTTTACACCATATTTACAAATATATTTTATTTATCATTTCCTTTTTCCTTATTTCTCACTTAGTTTTCCAATTTTCCTTTACTTTCATAGCCTTTACCATTTTAACATATTTTATCTTTCTTTACATCATATACTTATGCCTATGATTGTTCCCTAGTCTTTATCATTGTTTATTTCATATTGATCTTACATCATTTCATCACGTACTTATGAACATGCACATTAATATTAGATTAACACATCATGTTTGCAAGATCTTATACAATATAATATATTGGTACATTGTGCTTCTTAGATCCTACACAACAATCCTTACATTGATACATCACACTTTTAGAGCCTATAATTTTGACCCTACATTATCATATCCTTATATTTAGAGGTATCATGACTTCCCCCACCTTGTTCCCTCCTTTTTCATATCATTAGTATTTATCCTTAAATTGTGGGGCATCATGCCTTCCCTATCTATATTGTGCCTTTGTGACTACACCACATGCCTTCATTGCCTTATCATTAAATTTTGGGTCACCATTTTCTCCCCATAATTTACTATGTTTTCATTATCTTATCATTATTCTTAATCTATCATATGAAATTGGAGGGGAATCATGCTTCCCCAAAACCTTATGAGATTCATTTTGTTATTTTTCCCACCTAGGGGCATCTAGCTACACACATGCTTTGATGATCAAATCTATACATATCATTTCATTATGCCTTAATGATTATTTATGGATACTATTACACATTGATCTATGATTTTTATCTTCGCACATTAACATAACTTGAGACCACACATGCCTTATTTATTTTATGATTTATTTCATACATGCAACATGCACATTTATTATTCATTATTATTAGATTATAAGAGACCCTTGATAGAAATATATTCAATTTCACATGTGATTTATTTTTTATATCTTATTCATACATATATTATGATTTCTATCTATCAATATAATATATATTGTTGCTTCTTACACAATTCAATTACTATCCTAGTTGATTATTATATACTATGACTATGTGCTTACATTTCTACATATTTCAAGTCACATTGAGGGCACCATCTTCTTCCATTTGTATAGTTATATTATCATTTCCATATTTTACACATGGGGATATCATACGTACCCCCTTTACATTTGTGCTATTATTAACATAATCTTCAACATTGGGGACATTTAACTCCCCCTTTACACATTGTTGCACTTTATCATATTATCTTACCTATATGAAGCCTCTTATTTAATATGATATTTCATGACACATCTTATGTTATTATCCCTTTGGGCCATTTTTGATTCTATACCACTATGAACTTATTTCCTTCATTATATTTTATGTTCTTATGTTCTTGGAAGACACATGGGGGTAATTAACATATCATAACACCTTTTATACTCATATGGGTAATTTTGTCCATTAAGAGTTGTATAACCATTCTATTGCCTATGCTGGGGCAACATACTTATTCCTCAATGTCATCTCCAATCTATGTGCTTACAAGATGTATTATTTAAAATAATTTATATATAATTATATTATTCTATGGTTATATGCTTATATAATTATATGACTATATACTTAGGTGTTTACATGATTAGATTGCATTTTCTTTCATATACTATTTTTCATCTTATGGTAATTCATAGTATCTTATAGATACAACCAATTGTTGGGATGAGGGGTATATATCATATCACTAATATTACTATGTTTGGACATGTATATGATTACATGAGCTTATAGAGAATTATAATTATATTATTCTATGGTTATATGCTTATATAATTACATGACTATATTTTTAGGTGTTTACATGATTAGATCTTACATTTTATTTCATATACTATTTTCCATCTTATGGTAATTCATGGTATCTTATAGACACAACCAATTGTTGGGGTGAGGGGTATATATCATATCACTAACATTCCTATGTTTGGATATGTATTTGATTACATGAGCTTATAGAGAATTATATTATGGAGAATACATACATAAAAGGAAAAAAAAATGATCATGTTGATATAGAGTCCATTACTTTATATGGACCGCATGGAAATATCCTTTGAGTGTCGAAGATATTTACTTTGTGTGCATTTTTGCGAGTTCTACATGCTTTAAACATGCATGATAATTGTAGGATTCATGAGCATCTCAAATTAGGTGAAAATCTAACGGTGAAATTTGCACACCTGTGCCATTTACAATTTATTTTTGTGTTAGTTTGAGTGGAATGCTTTGATACATAAATATATTGAAAAATGACATAATTTTGTGCAAAGTCACATCCCTTTCCTTGTGTTATCCACTACATCACAACACACATTTTTATGCATCTACTACCCACTTTTTATCAATCATATACTCATACAAATTTCCATGCACATGCGATCCATTGAGATCTACCCCCTTTTCTATTTTAGGATTAGTTTGTGATCATGGACTCATCCTATCTAAATTTAATTTTTTTAATTCATATATGTTTGACTTCCAACCTTTACCTTTGTTGTCTATTGCCAACTAAATACAAGTTTGAGTAATATGTTGCTATATGATTATAATTTAAGGTGTTTAATTGATTCTCTAATTATGATGACCAAAGATATAATCAAATATCATTTGCATAAAATAAAACAACTTATACACTAAAAGAAATCTAGTTTACACACAAGCATTCTAGGATCATTTATATCATTGAAGATTATTATTTTTTATCATTGTTCAATTTTTTAGGTTGATTTGAGATAACTTGACTCCTTGTGTCTAAATGATGACGATTAAGATATTTATAAATACCACAAAGTCCCTAATTATTTAAATAAATATAGAGAATTTAAAAGAGATTAAATGAAGTGTAGAGTAGAGATCAAAAGAATACAAAGGACAAGTTCAAAAACATAAGACAACTTTGTAGTCACAAATTAGTCTTAGACTATCAAACTCATCCTTGCATAAATTCCATTGAATGTTTTGATTCCAAGCTGATTACCTATATGTTACCTTATGTTCCTAATATCGATCTATATATTATGTTTACATCTTCATCATTCTTTGTACATTCATTAACTCTAGAGGTAAGTACACTTATTTTTTTAATCACTTATGCACATTTTAATTACTAGGTTTAATATTCAAGTCAACTCAACTCCATAATTTATTAGTCTAGGTTAATTATGCTCATGGATTAAACTTAAGGAAATACTATTTTCCTTTACAAAGAGCTATTAAGTAAAAGTTAAAATTTATATGTAGTAAATCAAATAATTCTTAAGTGAAATGAAGTAAATCTTCAACAAAATAAAATAACTTAATTAAAATAAAATAGCTCTTAAGTAAGTAAAATACCTATATTATCTACTTACCTATTTATGTGTCCATGTATGTCTATGGTGATTTAAATATTTATTCATATAAAAAATAAAATAGCTCTAAGCTTTTTTATTTGCAAATGTGGGGCAAGGTGCAAACACCCATTAGATGTATTAGATACTCCAACAACCCCACACCCTCAAAATTTATAGGAAATGTTTTTTTTCTTCTTATATTTGATATATTGGTAAGAAAGGAAGGATTATTCTCATTATATTTTTTTGTGATTTCTACACATAAATGCGTATTTGGGGTGTTGGATTTTCAAATCCACTTTTGTAGGTAAATAGAGAAAGAGCCAAGAGAAAAGGATTCTAAGAAACCAACCACCTTATTCTTGAAATTAATATATCCTCTAAAGGCTTCCCAAAGAGCAATATGCCTAAATTCCATGGATAGATAGTTTCCACATGCATATGAATGGTGAATGCTACCTTGATTTTTATCAAGTTACAAAAAATGAGTGTATCACTATAAATAGATTTTTTAGGAGAAGCACCTTGATGGTATCTCTAATGTACAAGGTTAAGTAAAAATATCTATGTGGCCCAATTTTTTAAAAATAACTTCTTGATCAATTTTTCTCAAGTTTGTATGAGGAACTAGAGAGAAAACTCTTTAAATTTGTCAATGTAGGAACTATCACTAATTACATCACCAGAGGTTTCAAATTTGATGCAAGGCTTATTAGTCAACACTATTAATTTTTTTTATTTTTTGAATGAAACCATAAATCTAGGCAAAGTTAAAATTGAATAACCCACAACATGGGGGATGCTATTGGTGTAGCCCACTTGCTAGACGATATGTTTGTAGATGATAAATTTAAGTTTACAGAATCTCTTCTCAAATAACTATGCTACAAAAATGTTCAAAAGATAAATAGAATAATGTCACTACTATCCATATGATATCTCATGAGGAGATAGTCAAGAAGTGAGTGCAATCCTTTGTGTTAACAGTAGGATTACTCACAAGACTGCCCTCTTTATTCAATGAACCTTTACTATGTTCAATGACCTCTCTTATGTTTGGCATCATCCTTATTCATCTTCACTGTTCTGGAATAGCGAAGTTTTCTTTCAAACCAAAAACAAGGTTTTTGTGAAATTTAATGGATTTTTTATTTAACTATTTCCTTTTTTTTTCAAAAAATCACGAAAACCCAGTTCATGGTTTTTGAGATATGACCATCACAAGTTTGGATTTGGCTTTAAGAAACCCTTATATGCATAGAAAAAGGACTGTCCTATTTGATGGAGTCCTGGATTCTTCTAGGTTAAGGTCACTGTTACTCCTTCACCATATTCCAATATGGATTCCCATAATAATCCATATACCACCCATTGTATCCATGAAACCTCCAAAACTATATTTATGCATCCATGTTACTTTGAATGTATGATGATTGTCCCTGTCTCTTTTGACTGTGGTGACAATTCCTAAAGCCTCACAGGTCACTAATTATCTCTAACATTGATGTCAATATTCTTACTTTAAGCACTTCAAACATGAATGTCCTAGATTGCAAAAACATGTCACCTTTGTTATTGACTATCATAAGGTAATAAGGATTTTCTTTTCATGGATTGCTTGTTGGACATTCAAAACTTTCCTTTCTTCATGCGCTTCATGGCTTTAGTGGTCTTGATTTCCTTTTATATGTCATAGTGATGGTGACTTTTATACATAAGACTATCACTGTATATATCTGAGTATCTGAGTTTTGATAATTGTCAATGATTGGACATATTGTATGTTGTTACATAGCTGCACTTTGTAAATGTCTTTTACACTTTATTCCTCTTTTGAGGGTAAGAGAATAGTACGCTAGGCTCAACCCTTATGGGAGCCACATTTTCCTCCACATACTGTAACTCTCATAAGTTATTATGTAACTATCCTACAATGGTAAATGTACCTATACCTTCACAGTGAACAAACAAGTTAAATAAAACAATGAACCTCAAAGCTTGATGATGATTGATGATTATTTTCTTTCCTGAATCATCATGATGTTGATGTAATTGATCTTGTGATGCTTTTATCTTTAAATTTATGATATGATGCTTAATAAGAAAAAATTGAATGCTTGTCTGTTTGGTATGTAAGAGTGTTGGAATCTTGAGCTCTAACACACTTCCTTTTGACCCTTTCAGGTACTTCATGCAAAAAAAATAGAACTTCAAGGAGGGACTGAAGATGAAGCTAATCAGTTGTGGGTTTCATCATTAAGGAAATGACGAATCCCTCCTCTCTTATATATCATTTATTTCAATTATTCAATATCCTTTTCTTATTGTATCATATCAGTTATTCCCACAACTTGTGTGGGAAACCTATGAACATATTCTTTTGCAATGAATATAAAAACTATTTTATGCAAAGTTTGAAAACAATTTCACTTTCCTATAAAACAATTGCATGCAATAAACTAAAAATTCTTTCTATAGCATTGTTTGAATGAACATATGAGGTCTTTAGCAAAAATTTTGTGTACCTTTCTTCTCTTCATCATCATTGATGTCCCAACTCTACCTGATTGAGCTGTAAACATAATTAGGTAAAATTTTGGTGACTTCTGCTATATGCTTTCCTACCAAGCATTCTAGACCAGTTGCACATATTTTTCCATTGGGAATAGGAGTCCATTCTTGCTCTTTGAAACTCAGAAAATCCTCTGTAACTCAGCAAAATGCAACTAAAAACAACTACCACAACTCTATTTAGAACAGGACCAACAAAGTGTGCATCAACACTTATTAGAAAACAAAAATTGAATTGAAATAGATGTGCAATCAACACTTATTATTTGAAAACTCTACTCTAATATGTACATTTGCAAACTTTTTCTCTTTAGAAACATCATTTAAGGTGAATCTCATTGACTAGGATAGGTAACACCTCCCTATCCAACTTGGAAACCTGAAAAGCATTATGTTGCTTGCATTGAGTAATCACGTAAGGGCCATCCCACATGACATCAAACATGGTATGCTTACTAGGTTTACTTTTAAGCTCATCCCACTTAAACACAAGATCACCTTCATTAAACACTCTTGGTACTACTTTTCTATCAAAATTATTTTTTCATTTGAGCCTGATGGATCTCCAAATTCCTAAATACTTCTTTTCTTACCTCCTCTAACTTCATCAGTTGTGCAAGCCTAATTTCCATAGGCTCCTCTTCTAACATTTCTAGCTCTTTGATCAAATTCAACGTTGGCAATTCAACTAAAATTGGAATTCTTGCTTCTTTTCCATAAGTGAGAACATATGGTGAATTACCTATAGCTCTTTTAGGAGTAATCCTACCAGCCCATAGGGCTAGCTCTAACTTGTCATTCCAAGCTCTCTGATTATCCTCAATTGTCTTCTTGATGATCTTAATCAAGTTCTTATTGGTTGATTCAGCTTGTCCATTACCTTGAGGGTAATAATTGGATGATGTATTCAGATATATATTATTTTTAACAAACCAATCAAACACTTTCAAACCAACAAATGCCAATGCATTATCATAAATAATGGAATTAGGAGTACCAAACCTTGCAACTAGATCCTGATAGAAGTTTAGAACAACACTCTCATTTGCCTCCTTCAATGCCACAAATTCTAACCACTTAGTAAAATAGTCAGTTGCAATTAATATCCATTTGTGACCTGCACTTGAGGGTCAGTTATTTGGGCCAATAAAATCAAGGCCCCACTTGCCAAAGGGTTGTTCTACCTGACTTGGGTGTAATGGAAAGGTTGCAAGCCTTTGCTTTCCTACAAATAATGAACATTTATTGTATCTTCTGATCCAAGCATGTGCATCTTTAAAAAAATTAGGCCCATAATACCCAACTCTCATGATCTTTAGAGCTATAGTTCTTGGTGCAAAATGGCCTCCAGAAGGCTCATCATAAAATTATTTCAGAAGTTTATTAATCTAATTTGGTTCAATATGCCTAAGCAAAAACCCATGAAAGTCCCTCTTATATAAAACTCCATCTATAACAACATAAGGGATGGCTTGAAGTCTGAAATACCTTCTTTTTGCTTTGTCCAAACCTTTAGGGCAGTCACCGATATGAAGATAATGTATCATTTCTTGAATCTAGTTGGAGGAAGGAGTTGGAACAACAACTTGTTCCTCATTGTTAAGCATTGTCACAACTTGCTCATCAAGTTCTTTGCTATCTTCTTCATTTCTAGAAAGTTTCTCACATAAACCTTTGCCTCTAACAAGATTTGTAACCTTGATATTTACATCATATTCCATTACCTTAGTTATCCAACCTACTCTCTTATCATTGATATCTTTGCTAAGCAAGAAATCCTTAATTGTAGGATGAGAAACCAACAACTAAATCTTATTGTTAGAAAGCATATGCTTGAATTTTTTAAGGCTTCTAACTACAACGAAGAAATGATTTTCAACAAAAGAGTATCTCACCTCATAATCTTGTAAACTTGGCTAAAGAAAGCCACAGGCTGCTCTAATCCTTCTTCATTTTGTTGACAAAACATAGTTGAAATAGTATCAACACTTTCAAATGCATATAATATAAAATCTTTAGAAAAATTTAGGTTTATGAGTGTTGGGGCTACTGCAAGTGCCTCCTTTATTTCTTCAAAAATCCTCTTACTTTCCTTAGTCCATCTAAAGGGAATATTCTTTTAAGCATTGAAGTAAGAGGCTTTAAGAGAGCTGCGATGTTTGGAATGAACCTTCTTGCAAAATTGATCCTACCTAGAAAGATTTGCAATCTTTTCTTGTGTGTTGGTAGGGGTAAAGCTAGAATAGCAGCGATCCTTTTTGGATCTATTGAAATACCATGCTTGGAAACTACATTTCCAAGAAGCTTACCCTCATGGACAAAAAAAATGCTCTTTTTTGGGTTAAGAAAAATCCCATATTCTTTGCATCTCTCAAAGATCTACCTTAAATGATCAAAATTTTTGTTAGCATTCTTTGAAAATAGTAATGTCATCTAAATAAACAAGTAAAAATTTAGTTATGAGGCCTTAGCAAGCCAATTCCATAGCTCTTTGAAAGGTTTCTCCTGTAGTGGACAGTCCAAAGGGCATCTTTCTATAAGCCATGTTACCCCATTTGGTAGTAAAGGTAGTTTTGAATTGATCTTTCTCTTTTACTAAAATCTAGCTGTACCCTGAGTAACCATCTAACAATGAAAACTTGTCAAAACTTGAAACAACTTGTAAAATCTGCTCCATTGAGGGGAGTGGATAATGATCCTTGAGAGAGGCTCTGTTTAGATCATGGAAATCAACACATAGCATAATCTCACCGTTCTTTTTCCTAACATGTACCAAGTTAAAAACCCAAGATGTATGCTTAATTGGAAAGATAATATTACCTTCGATCAACTTGTTTAACTTTATTTTCATAAGATGTTCCAACTTGAGATTTAAAGGCCTTTGCCTTTGTCTCACTGGTTTTACCTTGGGTTCCAACTCAATACTGTGTTGAGCTAACTCAAAGTTAAAACCCTTCAAATCTCCATAATTCCAAGCGAAAACATTATTAAACTCCTAGAAAAGTAAAATAAAAGCATGTTGCTCTTCCTTAGTACATACCTTGCCAAGTTTCAAAAGCATGTCTTTGAAAATATCTATGGGCTCATAGTGCTCTTGTTTCATTGACATGCTAGCTTTATCCTTTCTAACTTGATCATTAGTATTAAAAATTTATTTTAAGGTTACCAAACCTTTAGGTAGCTTATTTAATTTCAATTGTAAAATCTGATTATCATATTGTTGCTACCATTTTTGCTGGTTTGCAGCTATAAACTTAGCTTCCTCCATCAGAAAATTTATAATCTTCTCATCACATTCAAAAACCTACCAATTTGTGTTGTTATCTAGGATTGATGGCCTCACTATCACCTTCACATAATGTCATACCTCAACATTATGCACATCAGTTGGAATATCAAACTAGGAACCTAAGGCATCCAATCTATCTGCTTCTTTATTTTGGTTTCTAGGAATGGTCAGCAGATTGAAAGCATCAAATTCCTCAATTAAATCCAAAACTCTATGTTTATAAAGCTTAAACAAATAATTATTTGTCACATTCATATTTCTTACTTGATTTTCTACTAATTTTATGTGACCAAAAACTTGCAAGCATTTAATACCTTTCTTTCCAGCCCATTCTAGGCCATGAATGAGTGCTTCATATTTTGCAACGTTATTTGAACAACTAAAAGCAAAACAAAGGCTGAATAATACCTCACACCACTTGGAGAAACTAGCACAACACCTCCACCAACACCCACCTTGCTTCTTCTTGAGCCATCAAAATATAACTTCCAAAGCTAATTGGATTTATGTTCAGAGTATTTTGTTTCCTCTTTAACCAGATTTGGGACAACTGCATCATGATCATGAATCATATAAATCCTTAGTCCTACCTCATCCATGTGATTAAAAGGGTCAACTTCATGATTCTCTACAACCCACTCATCTAAATTTATATTAGGTATACCTTCAATAGGTGTGTTGGGGTCTAGAGTCATGGATTGATCATCTTGCTCATGGATGGCTAGTTTTGCGTTTATGGAACTAGGCACATATGGCTCTATGTTATCCTTAGCTTGGGGTATTTATTTTATGGTCACCTTAGTTGCCATATCTTGTTTTGAAAAACATATGTGATCAATCTGATGATAAATAGCCTCCCAACTTTGTAGTAAAATCCCTAGAGAGGCATATGTCAAAGAAAGGTGGCAAATCTATAACATGGATATCTTGTGGGACTGAAACTTTTGGACAAGCATGTAAGGTAAGAGGAAAATTTTTAATCACCCAAACTGATTGTATAGTTGTACCATCTAATTGATACACTCCCTTTAAGAGAGGCTCATATGTCAATCCTAGTTTATCCACTAATTGCTTTGGCATAATAGAGCTACTTGCACCTGAGTTAATCATACAATTGTGTACTAAATATTGGGCTATAATCAAACTGACATAAAATGGGGGTGGTTTAGCCTCTTGGGCTAATTGCTCATTCTTGGTTTGAGGGCTATTTGTTAGCACAACTTTGGGCTACTCTTTAATAGACTCATCAAAAACTAAAATCTTAGCTAAAGCATCTTGCAATAAATCTTTTTTCCCAGGAATATGTAAAACATCCAACATCGACAAACTAACAGTAGTTTTCTACATGTGTTCCACAATATTAAATGCAATAGTACTAACCTTTTGTTGTCCCTTTGAAACAACAACATTAGTTTGGGATTGAATAGGATGTGATTGGACTTTTGGCTATTCTTTGCCAGCCAATGCTTGACCCCTTATCAAAATATGAACATTTTTGGAAGATGAGGGCCCAGCTTGACCTTGTTGACCTGTAGAAGTCTGATTTTTGTCCTTATTTGCTTGTTGTTCTAAATCAACAACCCTTTTCTTTGACCTTGTATTGGTTGCAATAGATGTGTAAGACTAAATTTTCCCTTGTGGTTGATTCACTCCACAAAAATCACTACCTTGCCAATTCATTAAGGCAACATCAGGAGTACCTTGCTCATTTTGAGAACCTTGTTGTTCATGAATTTTTCTCTAGTCACATTTTGTTGGACAACAACATGATTCTACACCATAAGTGCCCGATTCATCATTCCATTGAGACAAGTAGACTGATTGTGTGGTTGATTGCATGGAAAACACCAATTAGAATCCTAAACTAAGTTGTTCTGGATAGGTACTAGCTCTTTTGAAACACTAGGAATGTTGGGATTATATGACTGAAAAGGTCTAGGATTATAATATTTTCTCTGTGCTTGAGAATCAGCTTGATAAGGTGGCCTATTAAGATGATATGATGCTTGATATGGTCTTGGATTTTGGCCTACCTGATTCTTGATATTCACTAAATCATTACCAACCGTTTTTAATAGGTTTTTGATCTCTTGAAGCTCTTGAGATTGGGCTAGAGCAACACTATTATGAGTAGATGCTTGATAGCCTAAGGCTGGAACAATAGGTAATGGAGCAATTGTAGGCATTTGAATAGGCATTAGAGGCTGAATATCAGAAAATATGGGCATTGGAGGCCTAGGTGCAATTTTACCAACTTGAATAAGACTATTCTCAGCTCTAATGGCAACATCAAATGCTCCAAGTAAAGAGACACCACCCATTGGCTGAATCATTATTGCGATATCACTATTGAGAGCCTTAAGATAATATAAGAAAGCATGATCAATAGAAGGTATTGTCATAGCAGGAATTCTATTCCAATTCTTTTGGAATTAGAAATTGAAATCTATCATTTGTTCTTGTGGAGCTCTCTTAATAGTTGTCATTTGTTCAACTAGAGACAAATGATCAGATTTATCTTGAAACTGCCTATTCAATTTATCTCCTAAGTCATGCCATGTTGCAATAGAGTTAATAGGTGTTAGCAAACATATTTGTCCTTCGACAATGAATGAAAGAAAATGACTCATAATTCCTAGCAAGAAGAACAAATAGTACTAATGGTTGAGTCACTCGCAATAGTATTTGCAAGTGCTCTCTACTAATTTTACAAGGTGCAACTACCTTCGAAAGATATGCAATGAATGGAAAATACTGGGGTATGCTTTTAACCAAAAAGCAGGAAAGGAATATTAACATTAACCCATAACCATGAAAGTAAATGTAATGAATTGATTCAGAATGAAGTGAATGCAAACAAATGATACAAAGCCCATTTATTCCACACCCACAATGAGGAAAAAGAATGAGCAGTAAATTTCCCCTTCAATAGATGAATTATTTTGCATTCAAAGTTCCAGAAATAATTGCACATACAGTTTGATATAATAGAATCAATATTGGCAAGAAATTGCAAAAGCCCAAAGTCTATTGACAATCAAAAGAAACATTTACAAATGCAAAGATTTGAAAACACTTTCTCTATTTCTCCAATATCAAAATTGTGAGCACAAAGGCCCAACACCCTATACAATCAACTGTATTGAAAGAAAAACTTAAGACTGCCCCTACTTCCCCTATCTTCGAGAAAAGCTAAAAAATGCCACTACTAGAAACTTGGAGGCCTATATATACATGCACTCCAAAACTGTTAC